>JAQFZW010001725.1:0-23472 GCA_034687055.1 Heteromurus nitidus
GAATCATAACGTACCAGCATGATATTTGGATAACCTGATCATTCTGATTGAAGTTTCCATAGGGTTTAGCAGTCTTGAGAATTTCAAAGATTTTTTTTAAATTTTAAGAAAATCTTTAGAATTTCAAAGATTTTTTTTAAATTTTAAGAAAATCTTTAGAATTTCAATGATTTTTTTTAAATTTTAAGAAAATCTTTAGAATTTCAAAGATTTTTTTTAAATTTTAAGGAATATTTCAAAATTCGAAGGTGTTTTTAAATTTAAAAAAATTTATTCGTATAAATATTAAATTTCAAATATGTAAGTTTGTAATTATAATTATGGTTCACGCTATCCGTTTCTTTAATGTTGTATTGTGGGGAAAAGTGTTTGGGAGGAAAAGGCCTTGGGGGGAAAAGGCCATGTGGGGAAAAGGCCGTGTGGGGAAAAGGCCGTGTGGGGAAAGTGACATGTGGGGAAAAGGCCATGTGGGGAAAAGGGCCTTTGTGGGGAAAAGGCCTCTTGGGGAAAGGGCCTGTAACGCTTAAAAGAATGTAAAACGAGTAGAAATATTTAATTCATTTGTTGAGCATGACCAGACCACTCAATATTTGATCTCTTCACACGGGACCATTTTCTATGTTGCAGGAGGTGCCGGACTTGACTCAGGTTGCATTATTATGCATCGTCGAGAGTCAGACATTTAACACCCATTTATTGTTAAAACTATTTTTTATTCGATGCATGTACGTTTCCCAAACCCCAAACGTAGAAAAAGAAAGAAGACGCATTTTTTACCTGACACAATGTTGCCTGAAACGGGGGACCTGTGTGCTAGATTGACCCAGAGCCAGCATAATTCAGAGTCCATATCTCATTGCACGTCATCATCATCCTCGTTGATAAATACGATGACCCACACTGCATCTTCTTCTTCTTGCAAACTTATTACATGGCCACCACCAACTGACCCAAAAACCGGATTGACGAGGAGGATCCACTGTGCATATCTTTGTCAGCGTTGCGTTGTTGTTGAAATGTCGACCGAATAGCAGGCGAATATAAGATGATGGTGGTGATGATGACCGAAATGTCTGAAGAATTGTGGATTTTTTTCAAAGATGCAATAGTTGTAACCTGTATCTCAGCTACTACCATTATGCATCTTGCAAGTTTGGGAAGACGCTTTGGCTCGTCTCTGTTCGCTGTACGTGTGCTTTCATATTAATTTCAAGTAGTTATCAAAATACATATATACGATCACCATCAATGAATGTGCATTGTTCGGACAATGTTAGTGAATAATATAAATATGATAATCTTTTACCGAACCTGGCAGACAGAAGTTAAACCTTTTTATGAAAGCAATTCTGATTGCTTAACATATTACTGGGAGTGTAAAATAGTGTTAGGTGGAACAACCTGAAAATTTAGTTGAGGTGCCCGGTGCATCATCTTCTCCTTCCTTCACACACCTGACCTGAATAACGATGCGATGAATGTGTTTATGTGAATGGTGAGTAATAATGAATCAAAGTCGTCCTCATCGTTTTCACAGTGGTCCGTTATCTATCTTGAAAAAAGCAGGTTCCCATTTTTAGTTTTTACTTGTGTGCCTGTGCCTTGTGAATTCCAAGCCTGAAGCCAATTTTGAAGAGAAAATTGTGCATATATGTATGATGCTTATATATGTATTTTGCTATATTGTAACTTTTTTGAAGAATGAACAATTATCGACAATAATTATATTTATCCTTTTTTATTACAAAATCTTTTTTCAACAGTTTATAATGAACCTGCTTCGTACACGCGGTAACAGTTCCAAAAGGACTTCTACATATATTGCTCTCGGAACTTCTTTTCTTCAATCTACATTTTTTGTAAAGCTTCATCTTAGGAGAGAAATTTTCACCAAAAAATTTACATCTCGTTAACAATAAGGACATGTATGTTTCCTTATTATACGTGCTTTTCTTTAAATCGAACCTCGCATTCCATCAGACACTCGCACCAGCACGACACTACTATACTCGTCATACAAGCATTTTACTTTTAAAAATGTGTAAAATATATCCCCCACAATATTTCAGCAAGTTTTTTGGGAAAGATTTTGAACAACAGAAAAGATGCTTAACTGGAGAAATTTGGCTTTTCGATTTTGTATACTTAGGCTTACTATTGAGCTACTAAAACAAAATAAACATAATAATATAACAAACTCCCAAGGTGAAAGAGTACGATAACATTTGATAACAACAAAAAATGAACAACGTGTGACGCGCAGCTACAGGAAAACAGCAATCAGTGTGTAGCATAGTGCCATTACGCTAATAAACAAGGTAAATCCCCTCACATTCACTCTATAAAACAATCAGTCAGTCAGTCATTTTAAGCATATTTCTCCCAATCATTCACACATTTTCACACACATCTTCGCCATCTCATCTCATTCACACAAAAAACAATCAACAAAAAAGTACTCGTATAGATGTACCCATATACACCACACATTAACAAGTTAATGTAAAAAATATATATCTTTAAAAAAGTAACATTATTTGCATATAAATTTCCTCCTGTACTTCTCTCCTCCTCCAAAAAGCATAATATTCATCATTGTCGCCACTTTTGAAGTGGTTTAAATCGCGAAGAAAAATACAATAAAAATAACAAATGTCCAGGGTATTTTGCTTTTGTATTTTATCCACTTTTGCTTTTTCAATTTCAATTTTTTTCCTTTTCTGGCCATTTTCTTGCAAAAAAATAATTATTGTGTCGAAGACGTATTCTTAGCATTGCTGTAGTTTTTTAAGTTCTTTGCTCCAAAAAAATATGTGCGGCTCTGGTTTACAGATTAGGGATGTCGCTACACGTGTATCGTGCTCGACAGTCTCCGCCATTTGTCTTGTACGCAACAGCATCTTGGAGTCCTCTCGCAATGTCTTCGTACTTGGGGTTGTAAGAGATGAATCTGAGGAAGAAACATAATAAAAAAGGAGAATTTAGTTACTCGTTCCCCAATCAGAGTATATATAGTTATGTTTTGTGTTCATTATTTTAGAAAGTTTGTAACAAGGAAGGAAGGAATTCTCCTGCGAATCATAATCCGAGTGTAAGATGATGAACATTAAGTATTATTATCATCATCACCCTTTTATTCAATCGCTTAATTTCGCACGGACTTGACGAACCTCGTTTCTTCATCATATGCATATTATTATGGCTATTTTGATGCCTATATGTCGTCCTCGCAGATTTTCGTGATATACACAGGTACTCAATTGGCACTGACATCTTCGTAGCCTCTTCTATAACCTACCCGAAGAGAATCATGAGTGTTCCTTCTTGATTGCATTCTCATGTTCAAGTTTAATAATTCCCAATCAATTGACTAATGATGAAAATATGCAAACGTACTTAAATTGTGCCCAGGTATTTCAAGTTTCAAAAGAAAAAAAACTTGAATCAATAATTAATTTTCTTTGTAAGAAAGTAAGAAATATATAGCGAGAGTGAGTAGTGTGTGCTTTCAACCAAGTAACCCACATTTTCACTCTGAGGTAAAAACAAATGAAAAGTTTGCCACCGACGAAGTGTAACCAAATATATGAGAGAATGAATTTTTTTGGCAAACACGTGCGGACAATTTTATTTGACAGCTTTAACGCTGAAAACATGCACCATGATAGGGTATACTAAATCACTCAAGACAGAAGTCTTAAATCTGGCAACTAATTTCACAAAATTGCTAATGAAATATTGATTAATGATCATCAGTTTTTAGGGCTAAGTTGTCCAATGACTCTCTTTAGAATAATCTTCTTAAAAAGAGTTGGGTAGATTATGTTTCAGTCGGTATTTCATTCAATGACAAAATTGCAAACCAGTATAATTATCATATGTATCTCAAATTCGTACCCACTAAGATATGTTTGCGTAAAAAATAAATTGCGTGCGAAGATGAATAGAAGAATGCAGGACAGTAAGGCAGCATCACACATTTCTCTTTCATTTTCAGTGCGTTGAAGTGCGTGCTCTAAGTATTTCATTCCCAGGCGCTGTGCTAAAGGTCGTCCATTAATCTAATCATGTACATAGACAACAAGCATTTTTTTGCTGATTGTAATACGAAGAAAGGCCGACACCGAGACATGCTGCTAACAATAAAAGTAGAAGATAAGGAGATCTAAATGAGATCCATGGACTACAAATTTCAACACTACCTACTCGCATGTAATTGCCTTAACCTTTAGGAATGCATGTATAAATTATCCTAATCTGATATCATCTCTATTCTATGAAAAAGAACGTTTTCCTCATTTTCACACGTCCATTGACAGCTTCAGCTTTTGTATTTCTTCGTGTCACACATCGCAAGTTGTCACGTTGCAGCAGTTTATCATAGCTTTGAAGTCAAAAGGTACGTGGCATGTATTAAATACGCAGAAACTAATCACATCGTACGTCCTAAATTATCCTGAGGATGAGTCAGATCTTGTACTTCTGTCAAGTCGTCATATTATGCAAAAACAAGTATTTTAGGCCGCATTTAGAATATATTCCATATCTTAATTTACGACTGTACGACACGCATAAAACCGTTGAAATGGAGAGTTTAGGTTATTAAAATTGGTCACACATGAAATTTATGCTAGTGTTAAAAAAGAGAAAACCCAATGATTGGTTTCTAGCCGTTCTGGTGAAAATTTATGAATATACAAAATGAAGATACCATTAACAAGAAGAACTCAAGCGTCAAGGATATGTGTTGATTATAGAATCATTTAGAATTAGAACTTGGAAGCCACGCATTTCCGAGTGAAAACTGCTGTGGTCTAAAGTGATCTGGTTAAAAGCTATCGCTATAATGAAGTAGCAGTTGCTTGAGGAGTCGTGACATTGTAATAACTTACTTATCATAAGTATATGCATGTCTTTTGAAGACGATTATAAAGAAGGAAAGCGTACTCACTGCACATTTGTGAATGGTAGAATCATTTGTAGTACCTAAGCTACATAATAATGATGATGACATGATGAACCATCCGACCAGATTTACTTTTCTTCTAACCCCCCACACACACATCCTTTCATGGTGCAAACTTACTATCGATGAGCATCGTCTATACTCTGAAAGAACGGAAGTCGTCAATAGACCGACAGGCCACATAATGCAAAGCAAAAGCCTCGTATATATTTGCATAAGCACATGCACTTCAATCCAATTTGACTTACTTTTCTTCTTTTCTTCCACCAAACAAAGATAATGATTATATATATGACACACCACCGTATGTAAACACCTTATACGTGTCTTTGCGAAAACTGTAATTACGTTAAAGAGTGTGAATCAGCATGTACAAAATTCTCAAGTTCTGTCAGCCTCATCATCTCACTAATGCTGCTTGCACTAATGCAATTTCCGTAATTTTTATGGGATAACGGATAGTAAATAAACGTTTTGTCCGACATAAAGTACGCCAACATATACCACCACCGCACTTATTTGTCGACTATGGAAAATGAAAATGAAACAAAATAAAGCAACTAATAAGTATACAAAATGGAAAGGCCACTCTTGAACTATGAATTATCATAATATCGTGATTAGTATGTGGCATTATTTGCCATTTTACTTTTGAAAGCAGTGAAAAGTGGAGGATTTAATTTGAAAATGAAATGAAGGGTGAATCTAGGTGACTCTTGCATAGACGATATTGTGTATAGAGAGGTGAGATATATCCACCTTGCACAAACAAGGGTCATCAAAAGATCGCATGCATTTTTCATGCACGCATCACACTCATCTCTTCATCGTGATTTGTTCTGGTGATAGGGAACTTAGGCTTGAGTTGAGAGAGAAACGAACTTGTACATGAAACCAATGGCCCGATGGCATAGAAAAAGAAAAAAAAGAAGTTTGTCAGAGAGAAAAAGTCGTGCTTTAGTCCACCCATTTCAGGTTTTCAAAAGTAAATAAAGGAAAATTAAATGAGTCCGTATCAAGGAAGACATATAGTGTATGGTCTTTTCATTTTTCCGATGTATGTAAAATGTCAAAAACATGCAACAACAAATGTCAAGTGCACAGCATTCGTCCACAATATTTATACGTTTAATTTTGAAGAATTAAATCGAATGAAATGCATCATCGGATCATGACTGCTTTCGCAGTTTAAGGTAAACAAATTTGACAGATATGACGGCCAAATTGTCTTGGGCAGATTCTTCCTTTTTTCTTCAACAAGACGAGAATTTAAATTTGTGCTATTCTAGGACAGACAGATATACACGCAAACGATATGAATACATGATTCTGAACAATTTCATGTACAAAAAATTTTGCATTTGTTTTCGTGTCCAAATATCACTACCGCTAACATTACGGTTATCCTTTATAGTCTTGAGAAAAAATTTTCATCGAGTTGAGAGAGAGAAAATATTTTCTCCTCTCTTGCCTTCCAAGTCCATTCATTAAAACGTTTCATTGTGAAAATTAAAATGTTCAACTTTGCCAGAGTTGCCGACACGTTTCAAGTTTCATTCAACTCGTTTTTCATCACATAAGTATGCATGAAATGTTCCCTAATTCAGTTAGCTGGGTTTGACCATTTAAATTATTGTTGGAGGAGTTGCGACAAATTGGGCCTGAATCTTGGCTGGTCATGCATGCTACCGCCACGACTACCTGTTTTATAGGCAAACGGTCTACACGGGTTGACACGATATACCTAAAAGTGCTCTGCTGTTGCTCTTGTAGACTATAACATTCTTGAAGTATGAATGGGAGTGTGGAAGTCAAATAACTTAAATAACCTCTTAAACTCTATAGGTGCGTACATATTTTAAAAACGTCAAATGGCCCAGTATTAAGTACAACTGACGATGTCACGTTCAGATAACAAGAATGTGCAAAATTTGTAGCATGAATGTTTTCTTGGAAAGAGAAACCCTTTCTAGGAATATTTATTACTAATTTTGAAATTCGTTGTGAATGAGTAAAAATAAATAGAAGTTCATAATCTCATCGTAATTATACAAGTCGTCATCTCGTCATAGGATTCAAATACGTCAATACAGACCCTCTCTACATACCTTCACTTTATTCCATTCAAACCAAACACCTTCGCATTTTCGTCATAATCTTGTTTTTTGTGATAGGAAATGTGCTAGAAACCATTATCGATTATATATTAAGACGCGTAACAAGTATGATGTATAACAAGTTCTTATATATGATTCACGATAACCAGTCAGACAGTCAGCTAGCCAACCTCTCTGAGAGAAAGCTAACGGAATAAATTTTTGTTGATTCATTTCGCCATATTCTGGTCCTATACAAGTCTGAGGAGGAATACACTTGCATGGGCCGTCAATTCATTATGATTTCAAGCTTTTAATAATGCTGTCATAAAGAAGAACCTGCTGATTCATTCAGCGATAAGGAAAACACCTCTCAGCTAGTCTAACCTTTGAGGGAAAAGTTGAGGGTGACAAACGTTATCGTGCCCTCACCACAATGATCCTAATATGCTCGCTCTTGTGTAATATTTTGCATTTTTTACATATCTTTTTCCCATTCTTCCCTGAAATTTGGCCCCACAAGCGAACACTATCATTATTACACGATGATGCTATAATCTGCGCACACAAGAAAAGAAAGCGGAGAAGCGGAACAATGACATGACGTGACGATCACAATTACCCAGTGAATGTCTACGCAGACTTGTGTATATATACCATGTATGTGATGCATCATGCACCTTCATCGCAGATCGCCCAATTAATGTTAAACAAGACAATTTGCAAATGTTTTGAAAAGTGCGTTGGTGACATGACGGCAGAAACGAGACACTTTCATGAGTTTGATAGGATTACATGCATGCAAGAAGGAGATACTTACATATTTATAATTCTGATTAAGATTTGCATAAATATTTTCACAGCGCTTCGTTTTGATGTTACATAAACAACGCGCCTGTATTGCCTGTGATAACAGACAGTGTCGAATTTTTTGTCAACTTTTTTACATGAAAATTAGATGCACGAATCCTTTGAATCTATGTTTGCAGAGCCGCATTATAGGTACTACATTAACCACCTATAATTTCCAAAAAAATATATATGCACAAATTTCCCCCAAAAAACGTCAAGTTCAAATATCGGTGGAGACGAATGTGATTTCCCTTTGATTATGTAGAAATAACTATGATCCCTTACTAATATTAGCGTATAAATTGCATAAAAAGTTTGCATTAAAGTAGAAAGTCTTTTACTTTTGCTTGTCTTCAGACCGACAGGGTTATTGTCGTAACATATCCAGACACGATGCTCATAAGTTAACATATTTGAAACAGTGATTCAAAATTCTATACAATTTGAAGTGCTGTGGACCGAAGGGGAATTTCTTCTAGTGGCCCCATTATTTTTTATGATTTATCCTTTGATTTTAAACATATAAGGTAAACCTTGAAGACAAACAATTTAACCATGGTTCATGATCTAATGATCCGAACGATGTGCACACATAACCTTAACCTCTCCTTTTTCGTTTCGAAACAAAGACGAGTAGGTGTACATGATTTATATAGAGAAAGATTTAATGCGTTATACAGATGTTTGTGCTACTTGTATCACGATCATCGCCTCTCCTCGCAGCCTACAAAAGTTGCGGTTCATTTCTGCATCCCCATTTATTTTGTAAGTTAATACTGAAAAAGGATAGCTCAGATATATTTATGTATGTACCAGTGTGTACTATAAAAGCCAGTGATGTTCCCAAGTATGGTAAAACGAGAAAAGTAGTAGACATGTATTATATACGCCAAGTTGAAGTAAGGAGAGAAGGATAGATTTTCTGGCAGCGAAAAACTTGCAGAGCCGGCTTTTCCAGGGGGCATGTCGTAATATCGTCATTTTCTTTCTCATATGAAATGTGGGCATCATATAAAAACCAACGAAGAAGAAGATACATTGTCCTTCTTATATGCATGTCTTTCGAGTATTGAGCATATAGCAAACCTTTTTTATGCAACTCGCTGATTGAAGCAAGCAGGAAGATCAACTGACCCTAACGGATTCTCCGGCATGCATAATATGGCATAGATAAAAAACCCAAAAAACCAAGTCAATAAGCCAAGTTGAGTAAAGCCAACCTAAAAATCATTTTTTACGATCATCTTTATGCAAAAACCAAAAATGAACGGTGGTCTTTGTCTACTGCATACTCCTATAGGAGGAAAACAAGGTTTGGTAGTTTACAACAGCAGCATTGTAACATATTTTTTCTTGAATGGTTAACTCTCAAGCAAGTATTTTGTCTCTGTCGGGTTCTTCTAACTCCTTCCTCGAAATGAGTTCAAAGAGATTCCTTTAAACCTGAAGAGTGCATTCTTGTAGTGAAACATCCTTCACCTACTACAACCCTAGTCTTGTATGATATACCACTTGAATTTTGAATGCTTATAGAGAAGATATATGTTTTGTCAATGACTTTTTAAAGTCCTGCTACGAACACCTTTCATTCCCAAGTGTTCCTCCACTAGTTTGCATGTGAGGAAAGAACTCGCAGATCATTATTACTTTGGCATCATTACATCTCAACCCTTTTTCTTATGAAATATGCGAGTACCCTGTCTTTAAGATTTTTTTTATCGAATTTGATTTCACTGTCTCAACTGATACCTACTCATTATTTTATTAGCTGTTGTTTGTTGAAATTTGAAATTTCAAACATGTCAAAATATTGTCGGATTTATCGCTCTTTTCTTGACTTTCAATAACATATTCTAAGATTTGATTTCGCCATGAAATCTATTTTCGACAGTGTTTGCGAGTTTTGTACTCTGTGATCAGTGATCATGTTGGCATTTTTGATTTCAAACCAAGAATATGAGCTTTTGGTCTTCCTGCTGAAAGGAAAGTTTTTGACCTGTGGGACATATCACAATCACTAGAAAAGGAAGATTGTAGATTTGATACCAATTTTAATAAGATATTGATGTTGGGTCAAGATTCGGCGATTTATATTCTTCAAAGAATGTCGAGTAGAACAAACTTTCGATTTCCGCTGAAACGCTTAAATTGAGATTGATGAGCATCCTCATTTTCTTCCATACACACAATCAAGCTGCATATACATTAGATGAAGACAAAAGGAAACTGAGTTGCCCCCTTTCAAAATGTCACACCATGTCCCTATCTTCACTTTCTTCGAATTAGCCCATTGGCCGGCCATGTGAAGTGAACACAAAATTTCCTTCCTCTAAAAGTCTTGAAAATTTGTCTCATTCACATATTCGTCTGCGTGTGGGAATCTCATGCATTTTTGCAATTTATCCATAACCGATTAACTGACTTCCTCCGATTGAAAGCACATTTTTAACAATTAACCCTGAAAAGTGCAAGGTGTAGGTAGCTTCAACCACATAATAATATGAATATCTTTGGTGGTAATCGGAAACTTGTCGTCTAATAAGCATGTGTACACATAGTTGCATGGTTTACAGGTGTATCATAATTTATACCCTTTGGGTTCTTCACTATTTAATCCGAGTGTGGGAAATTATTACATGCAGATTACAGCAAAAGAATTAAAAGTGGTAGCGCACATAGTCTACCTTTGTCCCTTCATAATAATAAATCTGATAATCCTTCTGCCATTTGTTCTCCCGTATGCTTATACGCTTATACCCACGAAGTATATATGTGCATTGCTAAAGTTGAACTTCAAGTTCATAAGGTGCCGGATCGGAACATGCTTTGCGAACACTAACTTGTCTCTTGTGTATTGCGCTTTAAGCTTAGCTTTTGTTATGTAGTTCAACTGGCTGGCTGATGGGAACTAGGGAACCCCATTAAATACTTAAGGTTTTGAAGCAAAAACGCACGACTGTGTAATACGTTTTTTTAAAGTTAGACTCTGCGTGTGTGTGCTATTGAGGTGCATATATATATTGTTTGTCTACTATTGTTATTTGTACGTCCGTCAAATTTGTTGTAACTGCATAGCAAATGCCATATACGCA
The DNA here is from genome assembly GCA_034687055.1 of Heteromurus nitidus. Lineage (NCBI taxonomy): Eukaryota > Metazoa > Arthropoda > Collembola > Entomobryomorpha > Entomobryidae > Heteromurus > Heteromurus nitidus. The sequence continues at coordinate 11,007 of JAQFZW010001725.1, forward strand.
TACATTTACAATAGAAACGCTTTTGATTTTCTCGCATGCGATTCGTTTTTTTCTGAACTGGATTGCTTTCCTATCACTGCACATTTCATGCAATCTTCTTCCCGAGGAAAAAAGTAAAACGGAAAGGGATTTTCAGTGAAAACGCTTTCAATGGCACAATAACAAGAGTCACGCTCACTTCCATTTCCCCTTCGTTTTTTATATACCGAAAGAACAACAATGAAAACCGAACCAAATTTCGACAATTAAAAAGGGAAAAAAATGAAGATAGATAAACTCACTTTTTAGCGTATTTCACTCCTTTCAGGATCATCTTTGAAGCATTCAAGTAGTCCTTAGCTTGTTTGGGATCTTCACAAGCAACGCGATACATACAATCATAGTTGTCCTTCTCCGCAGCTCCTAAAACGTAGGTCATGATGAGGAGAAGCTCTCCCTGGCTCATGAACGGTCTGTTCTTCTCGACCAAGCTACGACCATGACCTGGACCCCAGCCATGACCACCACCGTCACCGTGACCTCCCTTGAAACTGATTCCTCCGAAGTAGAACAATCCAATGCCGAAAATGATGGCCTTCAAGACGACAAGAATGAGAAGATTTGTCAAGTTGAGGGTGAGCACTTCGGATGTTGAGTGTGAACGGGCAAGAGCCTTCGCCGTTTTGATAAGAGCCCTTGTAACATCGAATGTCGTGACAGCTTCCGCTGATTTGCTATCGGAAACTTGCTTCGACGTTGCTACTGACGTTCTGCTGGAATCTGAAGATCTTGATCTTAGCTTACGAAGTTTAATTGAGCCAGGTGCTGAACTCGAACCGGCCAACGCGCAGGCGAAGATGCTTACGACGACGAATAAGCATATGCTCTGTCTTGTGTTCATTTTGAATTCTGAAAAGGGGAAATGACAAAAAAATGTTTGGCTATACGAAATCTTATCTGCGCATAATATGTAATCGGATTAACTCCGTCTGAGCTGTGCGGTAATAGCATTTTCTACTAAAATGGTCTAAAGCATATAAAGTGTTCATGATTTTTGGCATAAATTTGCTGTCAAATTATCTTTAACTTTTGATTTCTGCGAACTGCGTTAAAACGTCTTGCATTATCGTTTAAGGCAAAATGATTACAATTTTGTGAGTCGAGGACAAAAGGTATATGATTACTCACCTGTATTTAGCTACTTGTTAGCAGCTATCCCTTCACTTTTCCAAAAAAAACTTCCGCCCGAACTATTCCACGATATTAAAAACAATCACGTCTCGCACTTCACAAAGTTCCACAGTTTCCAAATTTTTGAAAATCACACTTAAAACCGTCTTCGAGCAAACAAGCTTAATGTTGGTCACCAGAAAAGATACTTTTAAAAAGTTGACCCGGATTTTACAACAAAAAATAAGATTCTTTTTTTCTTCTTTTTGCTGATCCCACTTCCAATCAAGTTAGTAAACGCGGATCCTGTTGCTGCGTAGCCTGAAAAGAGTTGGTGTCTGCCGATACGTGAATCCCGCAAAACTAGAATAAAATCGTGACGCTGAAGGGATAATCTCTTAAAGCTTTAGTGTGCTCGTATGCAACGTTTGCACTCGGTATACTACTGATCGAAAAGCAAGTTTTCTTGCAATATTGATGAAAATCGCTGAAAAACAGGACCTGTCTCTATCTCGTACCCTCAACCAACCCCAAAGGAACAGTGTGCAGCAAGCAACAATGTGTACTCCACCACACAAAAATATAATCGAAAAAGGAGCGAGCGACCCGTAATGTCAGTCAGTCACTTTTGCATTAAATCGTCGTAATGGTGGTAGCCTTGTCGTAGTAGTAAAGTGGTCCTCCACTCGAACAAGTGGTAGTTTTGTTGAGGAACTTATGAACTGAACTTTAAGTCACTAACCGAGTGTGCGACAGGACCGGTTCTCAAAATGAGCTCTTCGGATCAACTCAACCTGACTTTTTTTTATAAAAATTTTTCCTTATACTTCAAAACTTGCAGAGAGAGAGGGGGAGAGACTTGCTTAGTCCGAGTGGTCACACAAAACTGCGAGCATTTAGAAAGGGAGACGTATGGACGAAGGATATCTTATCATCCCCTTTTTCAAATGTATGAATTTTGGTAGTAATACAAAACTTGCGTTATTATTATTACAAACTTGGATTTGTGACTTTGCCAATATCCTGGCCTTTGTTCCCCTTATGAGAAAGAAAATATGCAAGGAACCCTTTTTCCTCGAATGTTCTCATGCAAATACTTTATATACCCCCCTTGCTGACTTGTGGTACCTAAATCCCAAAGGATAGCGATGCGATGTCAATGATTTTTTTTTGAAGGAGCGGGCAAGAAACAGAAGCGACAAGGAGCAAGTGACCAATTCGTATGAAGTTTACTGAATGAAATGAAATGTTGAGGAAAACGTGTGTTTTAAAAGGCTAACGATAGGTAACACTGCCACAAGTTCAACATGTTGACAGACAACTTTCAACGTTCGAAATCATGTAGGAGTTGGTAGTATGGTTGCGGGTATCATGCAACTACAAGAAGTAAAGGGTATAATCTTGCAAGACGTGGAAAAATATCTTAGATGTATTATACATACGCTTAAATCGCATTCAGTTAAATGTCAAATATTTGTTTCAGTTATGTGCATGTGCAAAAGGTATTAGTATATTGTTAGGAATCGTTCTATCAGTCATGTTGGAAATTCAATGATGTATTTGAGTATACATCACACTTGTACATGTGTGCATACAATACTAATATGTAGAGCCTCCCCTTGACAGTGACTCAGCATAAGGTCTTGTCCGTGCTTTCTTCCCACAAGGAATTATATTAGAATTTCATATTCTAGTGAGAAGCTATAATGAAAGTAAGCATAGTTTCTTTAGGATTCCTGTCTTATGAATAGTCTTTTACTTGCTACATTTTACCTGAATAAAATGAGCATAACAATAACAATAACTACACTGAAAGTAAGTGCCTTCGAACACATACCTTTAACCACTTACTCTCATATAGTTCATATTACTTAGTGCATCCCTGCAACTACAATAGTTCACTGTGTCATCGTATCATGCACAAATTCATACGCATATCCGCAATAATATATGATCGTGTGAGTATACATGCTCACTTTTGCTTGTTTCCGTCATCCGATGCACACCTGCAAAAAATAGTCATAAAAGAGTGGCAGAAACCACGAGCATATCATAACGCTTCGGTACATGTGGATTGTAACAAATTTTCCCACAATTCTTCTACCATTTACAATGGTTTTTAAAAACGTATTATGCATTACCAAGAAGTACCCATCCCTGTTTTGAGGTGAAATAGCTATAGAGCTCATATCATTTTTGATTCATTCATTGTTCACGCATAGTTCCCTTTCAGTTTTCGTATGTGACTCTGATCAGGGTCCTTACATCGTTATATCATATCATCATCTTACAAATATTTCTTTGGTATAATGATATCTACAGATAATAGGAATGCTAGTGGAAAAGAACAAAGGAATTACACACTAGCTGCACAAGTGTAGGCTGACAGGTACATATTTTCATTATCGCACACAGTGCCCCATGATGATCACCTTAAAGTGGTCACTTCTTTTCTACAGGCAATCATTCACCTTTCCCTTCTGCAATGATGATGATGATGATAGACCAAAGAATGTAAATTTTTATATATTTTGGGGGAGCAGCAAAAGCACCCTTGATGAACTCTCTCGAGTATTCTGAATCATTAATTGCTCATATGTAATAGATAATAGTTCCTTGTCTGACATGTAATTTTCTCTCATTCGCGAAAGACTTTTGTGGTGCGTCCCCTTGTTCATTTGCGTTTTCAAAACTGCCCATATATGCATGCATTCTAATAACCAGATTGATAAGATGACGCAGTGGGAAGAAATGAAAATCTAAAATTAATATACAATTATTTGAACATTTTTGCTTTCCTCGCTTTGCTCAATTCTAATTGCCACGTAAGCGAATTTTATTTGACTCTTGTGAACCTGCACTGCAGAGACTTCGTGGTCACCCATGCAAAACATGATCTTGACGGGATGACAAAGGATGAAAATTGGTCAACAAAAGTAGTATTTACTCAAAGGTAACGAAGCATTTTATAGACAAAATAACTTTCCTATATATACTGAGAATGACCTCTCGAAAAAGTAATTTTAGCGATGGATAAATTAACAGGCAAAAATGTAAACTACTTTTTCCCTTTTCAAAATTGTATTCTCTTCTTTTGAGAATGTATCTTCCTGCTACAAGAGAAATTGGACTGGGAACATGTAGAAAAGTCTTGAATTTCAATCTGGGTTTTATAGTTTTTGCAGTTTCATGTTAAAAGCCACAAATCATGTTTCACGCAAAATTGCATTTAAAACTGCTAAATTGATATCCGTATTTTTGCATAATTGAATTTCACTTTCATTTTCATCATTTCTCCATCCTCAAAAGTCAGGACGAGCCAAATCAAATTTACCCAGTGAATTGCATGATTTTATTACTGCTTTTATGAGCAATAAAACCTTTCACGCGTGTAAGATGTGAAAGCAGTCAGTCCGTCCTTTATGCATCCGTGTTCAATTTTTGGTAGTTTAATGAAAGTAGGCCCGGTGGATTGAACATTTTCCCGTAGTCGATTTATGATAATCACCGTGACTGAAAACTCGGACTTTTAGGACTTTTTTAAAGATCCATCGTCCGTAACACCACCATCACGGTGTATCCAATATGAGATGAGATAAATGACCCATATGAAGCTAGCAGTTGTCATGTGTTGTCCAACATACTGATGGCTGCCAAGTGCCAAATGACCATTACTCATGAGGAGAGGAGGATTTATATACTTCGAGTGGGGACGGGAAAACAATTTTGCTATGAAGCTCCTCAGAAATGCCAATCAGGAAAATGGAAGCTAAAATTTGTGTTTTACTTCCGAATTTATAAATGATCCGGGTTATAAGAGTTGGTCTAATCATTGCAAACAAAACTTCATAGATGATATTCATACGCGATATTGGAATGATTATTACACAGTTACAGTGAACAATCGTAGTAACTTCATTTTGGAGTGACTAATTGCTTTGCATGGTTTACGGATGAAGAAAAACAATTACAACTTTTTAATATATTTCAGCTAAACTAATTTAGAAAAAGAAAGTGAATCCCATGATCCTGAATGCCGAAATTGGATAATATGAAATTGAAGCGATTCGAACGCAAAGTTGTTCTGTCCTTCGATTGTTTATCACAGTATGCTACTAGAAATTGTGTTACCACATAAATTTAATTGGCGCATAGTATTATGTTTATGCGTCTCCCTTGCTCATGCACGCATGAGTTTAATCTCTTAGCGGAAATGAGAAGGCCAAAAATTTTATGACGTTGTCACGATGTACTGGGAAATGACATGGGATTTGCAACATGAATATCTAACAATTGACAATTTCAATACGTTCCGAAGAAAATTACGTATGACATGTCTTAAACCGCCAAACCCACAAGTTACTTTTAGGATTGTTAGTGCAAGCAAATAATTTTATGACATGTTATGTTACGTAGTTTTGTTCTGGGGACAAGGGACAATTCAATGCGCGTAACTTTCCTCGAGTTTTTCTGCTCTACGGGTTTTAAAGTCATAGTCAAAATTTCACTTTCGTTATGCAAACTGTTTCGGCCATTGTCTGCTTGCATAAGCTTAGGGTTTTCTGATGATGACAATACTACATTGTCCCAACTCAAACGCGAAGCATTACTTTTATGATTTTATGAGTCATGAACGTTCGTGCTTCGGTTAATATATCATGCTTATGCCTAAAAACTTATATAATGTGGATTATAAAAGATGTATTGTATGTAAGAGAGGATTATAAGAGAATAGAATTTTATTAAAATTAATTACATAAACTATTAATTCACTGCATATGGATGGAATTTCTTTCTGAGTTAAATTATATTGTCTCTGACTGAACAGATTGATAAAATATAGACAACGCATGAAGGAGTAAAACTCGAAAAAAATATATATTGACAACTATTTAGAATAATATGTGTATCGTATTATAATATAGCATTGTTTTATACGAGATGAGAATGTTTCAATTTCAACATTAATTACACCGGATCCTGTCTAACTCTTTTAGCAGAGTTCCGACGATAACAATGGACTCGAATGATTACCGCTATTTTAATCATGATTGCCTGAAACGCTAGGACAGGCGAAGTCATCACATTTCTCCCTATTGAAAGCATCCAGCACCTGATGTATCCAAGGATTATGACCAGTGCTTCCAAACGAACTGTGAAGAAAAAGCATTTCGTTAGAATGCGACAAAATATCATAGATGATAGTGAGAATGTATAAAATTAATATCATTACTTCAAATAACTTTCCAGTAATTTGGGCTGACTAATTTCATTCCCAATCTTCTCAACTTGCTCCATGTTCTCGCACAACTCATGTTGAAGGCAACGCGACGTCCTAATTAAAAACTCAAACCCAAGATACTTGGAGAGTTCCAATCGGATTTGCGACATCATCGAATGAGATGCAAAACGAAATTTGTCAGGAGTGCAGTTATCAACTACATTTCCATCACTGTTATCTGCGCTTGGGGTCACACCTGGCGTGCTTCCGGTTGTGGTGACACACTTTTCCATGCTTTCCAAAGTGTGGGCGCAATTAAGCCATGTCATTTCTGAAGTAGTGTGATTGCTTTCACGGCTGCTTTCATACATTTCATGAGTGCTGCTGGACAAGCATTTCTCAAATTCGTTGAAGCGTGGGTCAATCACAGATTCCTCTGCAAGCATGGCGGATCTTCGCTTTCTCCTTCTTCCGGTGGCTGGAATTAATGGTAACATGTAATTCGTAAGTGAGCTGGCACCTCCAGCTGCTGCAGTTGCCGCTGTAAATGGACTCACTATCGAAGGTAAAAGTGTGAGCGCGCTAAGTAGCAAGGCACCCTTAGAAAAAAGGCCTTTGTAGTCAGATCGAGCTCGGTCTGCAGATCTAGATTCTTCCCTCAAGCGACTTCGCAAGTCCGTAAGGATATTCTGGTACCTTTGCTCACGTATGATTTCCCGCAAGCCTTCGTCCGTGGAGCCACTCGAAACAGGATGAAAACCTTGACGAAAATTTGTGAGGGGACCCCTCGAAGCTGAAAATAGGCCAGAGGAAAACTGCGAATTTGCCAGATTCCCCGGTGTCAAAATGGGAGTATTTTGTAATCGACCACTAGATCCTGATCCCAGTAGTTCCAATAGCTCCAATTCTGCTAAGCGATTCCTGTTTTGTCCTAGTAAATTGGCTTGGTTATCAATGCCAGTGGATGCCAAAAATTTGGACAGGTGTGATTGAAACCCTGTGGGATTTTGATTCTTTTGCTGATGTTTTAGCGGTCGCTTATTAGCTTTGGATGGAGGAGAACCATACCCGCCATGGTGAGGAGGAGGTTGCAGGTCCGAATCATCATCCTGCAGTGGGGAATCCGCTGGGGCACTGGAGGATATTTGGTGTACAATATTTGGAACTTGGACAAATTCGGTAACTTGTTTTGTGATTGGAATCGTTTGTAGGGTAATGGTCGTGTGATATTTATCCTCGGGTTGATCCGATTGGGGTGGAGGCGCTGGAGGGCCTGCGGGTGGAGGAGGGCCATACGTTGGAGATGGAGGCCCATAAGTCGGTGATGGTGGTCCATACGCCGGTGGCGGTGCTGGTGCATCTGCAGGGGGTGGCCTTTCATACGTCAGAGAAATTGAGTCGGCCAGAGTTTTTCGTTTTTTATGGTTTGTGAATAATTGTCTCGTGCTAAAATCCTCGATCTCTTCTTCAGAACTACTTGAACTGTCGTCTTCTACGAAGCCACGTCGAAACCCATTTCTAAATCCGGACGAAGGAGGGTAGGGTCCATTTCCATTACCTCCACTTCCATTCCCTCCGTTTCCGCCATTTCCGTTACTTCCATTACCGTTTCCACCATTTCCGTTACTTCCATTACCGTTTCCACCATTTCCGTTACTTTCATTACCGTTTCCACCATTTCCATTGCTCCCATTCCCTCCGTTTCCACCATTTCCATTGCTCCCATTCCCTCCGTTTCCACCATTTCCATTGCTCCCATTCCCTCCGTTTCCGCCACTTTCATTCCCCCCGCTTCCATTGTTGTCTCCTCCGTCCGTTTCGCCACCATCTTCACCACTGTTACCTCCTTCGTCGGGTCCTTCGTTGCCCCCATTGTCCCCACCATCTGGACCCTCATTGTCTGGTCCTGGCCCCGGATCTGGACCAGGATCTGGACCAGGTTCTTCACCATCCCCACCATTGTTGTTATCTTCGCCACTGTTATTACCTCCGCCATTGTCCCCATCACCTCCACTTGCGGATGATGAGTTCCATCCGTGGTGCCCATGACCATGTCCCATTCCACCGTGTTGATGTCCACTTCCTCCATGTTGGTGACCACTGCCTCCATGTTGGTGACCACTTCCTCCATGTTGATGGCCCATTCCCCCGCCGTGATTGTGCCCACTATGTCCATGTCCCGGACGATTCGGCCTATTGTGACGACGGCGAGAATAGGGACGTCTTCGTCCGGAGGATTGATTATTTGACCATCCATGTGATGGCCCCTCTGTTGGTCTGGGTCGATGATGCCGTCTCATATTTCTTTGGTTGGACCAACCATTTGATGGTGCCTTCGTTGGCCTTGGTCTTTGATGCCTTTGCATGTTGCTATGATTAGACCATCCATTTGATGGTGCTTTCGTTGGTCTTGATCCGTGATGCCGTTGCATGTTATTTTGATTGGACCATCCACTTGACGGTGCCTGTGTTGGCTTGGGCTTGTGTCGCCCTTCCTCCTTGTCATTTTGATTTATATGGTAGTGATAATGAATTTCATTTTTCGGATCCGTTTTCTCAGATTCTTTGAGCGGATGTGGTTTATGTGTACGACTTCCATCTGGATTTGCATAAACTATAACTGTTGGACCTGCAGCATTTGCCGATACATGATGAAAGGAGCGATTAAACCTATCCGGAACTTGATGTTTCGGCTGCACTCGTGGGGGTAGGTATGACGTTTGCAATCTTTGAGGAAGCCATGATTGCGTTCTTTGCGGTTGTCGTTGATGAAAGTACTGATACTGGTGGTTATCTCCTCCTTTCAATGGAACTCTAGGTATGCCATACGAAGTCGAGGGTTGTTGAAACACCGACGGCGTAAGTATTGGCACATGCACATCCGTTGCAACCGGTATTGTGATCTGATGAGTATTTTTCGCAATAGAATTCACCACTTGGGGAATAAGGGCATTTTCCAGAAACGCCAAATTGAATTCAGATGAAGGTTTCGACTTGTGGATATCATATTCCACACTTCCCCCAGCCTCAAGTGTGAACAAAGAGTCTCGCGTGTTCCTCGTTAAAGTTGACGTTGAACTTTGCAATGCGCCTTGATTTGGGAGCTCGTCAAACAACGAGGATTCCTCCTGTTGCCCATGTTCCGAAGTACCACCTTTCTTAATGGATGTGCTCGAAACACTCCGCACCGTCGTTTCCGGAGATTGAAGAAGTCCAACGAGGTAATTTCTTGTTGGCGAGGATGCTAGGGCTCCATTAAGTGGAAGCTCATCGAACAAGGACACTTTTGTCTTGGTTGCTGCACTCAAAGTGAAAACTACACCTTCGTAATATATCAGGAGGAAAATTAATGCTACTTTCTCGAGGAGATTCATCGTCAATTATGTTTGCTCTCTGGAAATTTCATTAGAGTGCGCTTCTACATGCACTTCCACAAGTATACTAACAAAATTTGCTTTGAAGATTTCTCAGAGAAAGCTTTGAAAAAATGTTATCTGAGAGTTGAAGATGATCTGTTCGTTTCACTCTGAAAGTAGAACTTACAACAAGAAGGAAAGGGATGATGATGACTCAAGGGGCGAAAGTGAAATCTTTTTACACGAAAAAACAATATCTAATTCTAATGTACTATTCCGATTTTTTGCTAATGCGAACTAATCGTAGCAATAAGTTATAAACTGGTTGGAGTTACTCAGAAACATGTGCGTTTGTATGTAGGGAATTACGTTTTACGGATGAGTGGTGACTCTGCCACCATTAGCTATTCGTAACTCAAACAAGGGAATCTCATCTCATTTGTATTTATACAAGTTTGGTTCTGAAAGTAAAACTGTCAACCACATTTTGTCACTGAGTAATGTCAAAGCAGTTTTAATCATATATCCAAGAGACAATAAACCTGTATGATTTGTGATAAGAATAGATGCGGACGAGGGGATGATGGTAAAAAATTTGCCCGTTGTGAAATGGTGAAACACGCTATACGCATAGACATAATTTCAATCATTTTGATGGTTTCCTTATTGTCCCTTACACATTAAAAAATGTTTTAAGTTTTAAACAACCATCATAATCATAATGATAATATTCATCAAAATATTGGAGGCTTCTTATTGAAAATTTGTAGAATGCTTCAAAGGAGATTCGAGGACAGGTACTTGTTTTTTTTCAAATACCTGCCAACCAGTGGAGTATGAGGACACTGGCTACACGTAAGCCTTTTCATCTAATCGGCGGATTATCAGTGAAGTGCATTAAGGAGAATGGATTATTCATGTCGCGCCTGTCTTGCCCCTTCTCCTTGTCCCAATACAATCTAGGTTAGTTTGTGCATAGGAAGAATTGAAAGAGTGACATGTGACATTGCAATGCGCGTCCAAATAAATGCATGTGCATCCTTTCATTATTGGGATTTTGAAATCGGTTGAATTTTTTGCTAGTGTCGTTTTGCGTCAATAACATTTAAATGAGATTGTTATTAGGATTGGCGTAATTATATTTTGAGTAATACATAATATCCGTTATATTAGATTCATGTAGATTTTGGCTCTTGGGGTCAGAAACGTCCTGAAGCGACTGTTATGGCCGTTTGTCTGTCCGTGGATTCTAAATGAATGTGTTATAGACGTGCCATGACATGAACATAATTTCGTCATACTCATTTGAAGCGACACCTGCACGATTTAATTAAACTGTAAGTAATTAAGTATATAGTAAATAGGAAGTGTGGACGTTTCGACTCCATTTCTCCAGTTCCCCCATGTCCGATTCTGAAAGGTGATATCCTGCGTTTGCGTTGGGTTCCGAGTTCCGATCCGAGCTCGACTTGACCTGAAGGACCCGATCTGCGACTGCCACGCTACTTTGGGACATCAATTAACCAAAATAGTTTATAATATGAAGATAATTTTTATCCATGCACAGCAAAAAACTTCACCGACATTTGTTATCATATTCCCGTCAGTGGGAATTTTATTGCTTGATTTATAGCCTGTAAAGAGAACGATAACTGTTTCATGATAATGATACCCGGAAAAACGTAATTAGCAACAGATGCAAAAATAGTCATCAACAATCAATACATGTGAATATGGCTTCTAGACAAGTGGGGTAACGATCCAATTACTTTCAACGACCATCGATATCAATATACTTTCAATACATGCAAGCTTCCTTATGGAACAGATAACATTTTTAAAGTGTTCAGGTTCGTTTATGCAATACATTTGGTAATTATATTACACTCTGAGTAGACTGAACAAAAGTAGTTTGGCGAAATAATTTTAGGTCATCCAGAGAAGCTAATAAATTCTACTAGAGTTTGATTTAGAAAGGAGATGTTATCTGTAAATTAAGGTGCTTCCAATATTATCATGGCTTTAGAAGTACTGGGTATATACCAAATGAATCATTTATGGAGACTCCAGCTAATTTTCGCGACCTCGGCAATATAGTACCTGTATTAGAGCGACGACTGAATCATTTTCTCGAAGGCCTAGAGTTAACCCACATCAATCAGATAAGTATTGGATTTGCTTTTATAAATATTTGATTTATAGTATTGTCTACAGAAGATGTATTTGGTTACTAGAAATTGAGTAATTTTTATTCAGGCATCATATTTAGCCCACCTCAATCAGAAAAGGATATGGATTTGTTTTTGTGTACAAGAATTAATCATTAATAAAATATACTATTTCAATTTTAAAGAATGATTGCCGATTGTAGATGTGTATTTGTTGAATCATGAACTGTTAGCGCAGAATATTAAGCTCCACCAGTCAGTCGGGAAGATCTTCTTAATCCAGTTGCAGGCCCTTCCGCTCCAGCGGATTTGCGACGACGCCTTTCTCCAGTGGTCTTCTTTCGCCTTCGCCTCTCTCCAGCTGGAGACTTCTTTCGCCGACGACGTTCGGTTGTCTTGGACTTTCGTCGGCGTTTCGCAGCCAATGAACTTGCAGACTTGCTCCTGCGACGTTTCTGAGCGGCAGCTGACTTGGATCGGCGACGTCGCTCTGAAGGCGTCTTCTTCCTTCGTCGCTTCTCAACGCTAGCAGACTTGGAACGGCGACGTCGCTCTGATGGCGTCTTCTTCCT
>JAQFZW010001726.1:0-23466 GCA_034687055.1 Heteromurus nitidus
TATTTGTTCCAAAAACAAAAATACTAAACAAATAAAAAAAACTTTTCAGGTAGATTGGCCACATAAATATGCTATGCTATATCCACTTCTAATCTTGCCTTCATCATAATTTTATCAAAGAAAACTGTTACATCAAAACAAAACAGAACTATATATAAGCCCGGAATGACGCTCGAGCAATCCTATGACACATGAACGTAGCGGTATATCTTTATTCTTTGGCCACGTTCAACTTTTCCTTGTTTTGATGTCAATATGCATTTTGGATAGATTTTTAATTGGTTGAAGCCATGATAGACATTTTACGATGGTCCTTCTCTTCTCCATGTCGTATTTATCCAAGTGAACAGAATGTATAAGACTGCTTAAATATATATATCATGCAAAACGCTATTTGCACTCTTAACCTTTTCAGCACACGCTGAATTCATATAAAATGTGTGTCATGAATGTCGACATTCAGAGTTTTTGCTAAGACGGGAGCAGGAGGAGTGTTGCACATTTTTTAACAAAAAAATGATTGTACTCCATTTTCGACTAAAAAGGGAACATGAAAAAGTCATCGTCTTTCATTAGTCAACTCGTTTTTCATTGCTTCGTTAGCAAGAAAAATGTATATATACATATATACGTGAGCGATTACTTTTTTGAAAAAGTAAATTCGTACCTACACGTAAAATAGTAAGTGAGGAAAGAAGTAACTTTTTTTGCAAAAAAAGTTGGATTTTCTTTTTTTACTTCCCTAAAGCAAACATACACACCTTCTTAATAAGTAACTATCCGGCCAAGGGCATCTATAAAAGTTTCCTGTCCAATACCACATGCATGCTAAAGAAGGGAATATTTTAATCATGCCATCTTTCTTCATTTGCAGAAGAGAACTAACAATTCCCCCCCCCCCTTCCAAGTTTCTTTCGTTGAGAGTTCAAGCTTATAAATGTACCTCTTTAAGTAAACTCATGCAAAGAAAGGAAACAAAGTTTTTTTCTATGTTACTTTGTTTCATCCACATCCACCTGTGCTGATTAATAACTTCACTCTTTTTTTGGGAATTTCCTTGGCCAGGGTAGAAAAGGGTAAAAAAATTAAGATGTGTGTACTCAAGTTTCCTGAGAATGTGTACTTATGCCCATATTTACTTTTTAGTAGCTTCTTACACACTTGTTTCACTTGACATTATTTACCTTTTCCGTTGCCATTTTGCAATATTTCATATCCTACCACCCTCCTCCAACAGAAAATTACTAATCGCACTTAGATATCTCCGCGGTGGAAAAAAGAGCGTTTTTGTTTGAGACAAAAAAAGCAGTGTGCTTAATCATCATATTAACCTTTTCCGCAATACACATGTTCTTGTATGGAGGAACGATCAAAGTAATATCTTGTCTCATCTCATATACTCAAAAAAGAAAACTCAACGGAAGTATCTCTCCAAGTAAAGCTTTCGGCTTACTTAACTAACTCATCAAGAGTTAGTTACTTCTTACAAGAAGTGCCATACGAGGGTGTTTACCATAGAATATGTGTGCGATGAGAGTTTATAAAGAAACTCGGTGAGGATGAGGAGGATCCCAAGCTCTCTCACTGTTATCTTAGGGGCAGATTTAACTTTTTTCGCCAACTTCTCTCTCTCTCTCTTTCCTCAACCTGAAGCTGTACTCTGGTACACGCCAAGTAGAAATTGGTGAGATAGGCTATATCAGAGGCTAGCTAGCTCAGACCCCAATGAGACTAGTTTTTTTGCTTAATGATACCTGCCAACCTTTTACTTTACTCGGTGTGCTCCTGTCGTAAAAAAGTTGAGTTAGTTGAGGGAAAAAGTTTTTCATTAAAAATGTCTTTTTAAAACCGTCTTCTCCTCATTCTCGTAAATACTCATACAAGAGATATGTGTATGTCTCTCTCTCTCTCCTTTTGAATTCATTTCATTTCAGAGAATTAAAGAAGCACACACATGCACATAAAAACTATAGGTAGCAAAAGGGACGGTAACCTTTCGACCAGAGGGAAAGAGAGATGAAAACTGGTTCTTCCAGTTTTTACTTACCTGAGCATATGTACACTCATACACTCTGCAACACATGAATAGCAGGTGAAGTGATGTAAATCCATGGGTATGAAATAATGATACTTTTTTCTCTCTCTTGCTTATGGCAAATGTTCGTACATAATATGCCATAATATTACTTGAAGCGTATCACTGCCTCGACATACATAATAATACAAGCTGCAAAAATCGGGCACAGAAAAAAAACTGAAAAAATAGTAGTGGTGTGGTGTGGTGATAGTGTGCGTGCATAAGATTAATATATACTCTGACTCTGAGTATTGTATGCGAGTAGGTAGATAACATAATATATAGCGTTTTTCCTATCATTTCATATCGCGAAAAATCATATAAAGCTCTATAAAGATACACAGAGAGAAAAAAAACACATTTTCCAAGCTTGTTTCTCTCTTTTTGCTGAAAACACAAAGAGAGAAAAAACAGAATGGACGGATGGATGTCGGAATGAAAATATATGAAAACCGTTGCTTTCTTTCCCCATCTTCATATACAAAAGTACACGAAAAAGTCAGGTTAGATTCATACATGAATCGTCGTGAATGAATACATGTATGTGATGTGTACACTGGTAGTTATTTTTTTGCTAGTGCCAATGTTGCAGGGAAGCGTAGATAAAATATTTATACAGTGCCACTAGCCAGAGAGCTCACCACCACCACCACCATTCTTTCAGCTCAATCGAAGCTGAAGCTCAACGAAGCTGAAGTATAGAGAATTCACAACAGGTACAACTAACAATAAGAGAGTTGACAATGTGCAGTTAGACATATAAAAGCTAGTTTCCAATATGTATGTTGTTGGAGCAAGTGACTCGCCCGGTCTTGAAGACATGTATAAAATAATAGCATACTAGAAGACGATGGTGATGATGATATTTGTACTGTTATCCAACTTTTTTTCCCAATGTGCTCCTCGCTCAGGTATGCTTACTCACGTAAAAGTAGTTGACTCTTTCTTGGTATAAGTTTTGTCTGTTACCTCTATGTTTTTGTGTGCCACTTACACTAGACCTTCTCTGAAAAGCGTTAAATTGCTAATAATGAGAGAAAAAGTATGTGATGATGAGAGAAGACAAAAAGGTAGGACAACACATTACGTACGTTACAGGTGGTTTGTGCATATCTGCTAAATGTCTCACGCATATTATTCATCATACTATTTCGAATGATTGGCTCTCATTAGCAAACTGAAATATTATTACACATTTTCGTTTGCTCGCGAAAGGTAAATAATCGTCGAAGTGTGGAGACAAAAGAGAAGATGGTTTTCTTGAGAAAAAAATTCGGGTTGTTGAAAGGGTGAAAAACATTTCGTCAGAATTTTCCCCACTTTTGTACTATTTAGATAAATTTTTTCGCTGAATTTAAGTAGGTACAATTTTTGTAAATAGTCTTCTCATGTGTGTAGCTGAAAGAGGTATTTGTGCACCCTAACGAACAATTTCACGCAAACACCACAACTTTGACAGTTTGCATAACACTTTGCTAAAAGAGTGTTAAGTAATAATGTTTGTTTCCTCTCTCTCGTCCGTCTTATTTTCCATCGGAATACCTTGTTGAGCTAATAAGCTCTTCTCAAGTAAAGGAAAACTGATGAAAATGATGGGATAAACATCTTCTCTCCCGTAATGCATTTCCCACTTCCACTCTTTTGATGTCGGTTGTAAGAAAAGAGAGAGGACATGATGATATTTTTTGCGAAAAAATCTCTGCTTGTCAAAGTAGTTGATGCTGACGAGCGTACAAGATTTCGTCTTCCTGGTAATCATCCATCTGTCACCTGAGTAGGAAGGAAGGAAGGAAAGAACAAGTGATGAAAAAGGCTATGCAAGTTCATAGGAATACATTTTTGCACTTAAGAATTCTTGAAAAAGATAAGAAGAAAGCGTTCACTGTGCAAATAATCTTTAAGCAAAATTAGTGTACGTTTGCTGATTATTCCTCATTTTGACGCTCTATTTGACTCCATATATTCATTAGCATTAAGCCTAAATAGCAAACATTTTCACAAGCTTAAAAGCCAGCTTGGCATCACATCACCCAAACAAAACATTTATTACTGAGAAGAAAAAAGAAGAGCTTTAACAGAACCAACAAATCTGAACTTTGCCGTATTTTTTGTGCTGAAGCTGACATCATTTTCAAAATATCCGATTACCCTCTCCCGTCAACGTGCTGATCATCAACAAAAGAAATAAGAAGCATCAAGGATAAGAGATAACGGAAGTGAAATAAAAATGGCATTAGAGAGGCAAGCGATCAGTTAAAAAAATTTGTACATTCTGACTTCTCTCTCTCTCTCTCTCTCTCCCAGAAAGAAATTTGTACATGCATTTTAATGGAGAGGATGAGAGAGAAAAAATTTTGTAATGGAATAGTTTCTCTGGATTTGTGCCTGTTGAACTTTTAGTCTCAATTGAGCAAACAAACAAGTTGAAATGAAATTGAGGAAATGTCTGTTCTTTTCGCGAGGTGTCTTCTTCGTGTGTGATGCTGATGTGATGGGCTGTTTTTATGGCAGCTGCTTTAACTTCAAGGAATGCGCTCCTCTCTTCCTTGAATCTCTGATGATGATCACACCATCATCACGACGATAGTTCCATTTGTATCCTCTGGAATAAAAAAGGAATTTTTGTGTATTGCAAAGTGATAAATGGCTCCTTTTACTGTGAAGAAAATCACTGCAGTTATAGACACACACTCACACATGGATTTTTATAGGCTCGTGTCTGAAAACGTGTCAAAGTTGAATAAATGTTGTTCACTGCGTAAAGCCTTTTCTCCTCACTTCCAATTCAATTAGAAAGGTGAACAAAACACATACTTCCAGATATATATACTGTGTATATATCGCACTCTCTCATGTAAATAAACAGAGATTTCACGCAGTTTCCGGAACATAATAAAATTTTCTCACAAGACGAAATCCGCCTTGAAGGAAGTGCGTCGTGTGCGTAAAAATGCACACACCACCAACTTACAACCGGATAAAGAATGAAATGCTTATGTGTGTGAGTATGTGTACTCCTTTTTTATTATTTTCTTGGCACGATATATGACATGGTGTTGGCAAAAAGGGAGATATAAAAACCCGAAATATACGCATACAATTTTTTCCTCTCTCTCTGTAAAAGTGCGTAAGAGACAAGCTGTCTTGTCGTCTTTTAAGACATTCTTTTCTTTACTTTCTGCATCAGTTCATCTAACTCATGGTGCTGTCGGAGCGCATATAAAAAAAGGCACACCATACACCACCGTTAACACACATGTAAACACATATTCGCACATATTTTTCAAAGAGAGTGAGAGACCCATCCTTGTGGATATACTTCGCTACGCATACCATGTTTCTCCATCAAACCGCGAGACACGGGCACCGTAAAAAAGTAGAATAAATGTTGGCTTTGGCACTGACATCCCTTGCGCCTGTGGGTTTGAACAAATGAGAAGATGTGTAGTAGCAGCTAGACTGTGCGATACATCTATCTACACGATTGGGTGATAATAATACGTGATATTATTATGTAATACGGTACGAAAATTGTATTATATCAAGACCAAGGATCCCACCCCACACCAACACAAGCTCACACTCACACACATGTTGGCTATTTTATATCTGAGAAAAGATTGGCAGCCGGGTGGAATGGAGAAAGAAATAAAGGTTTGTTTTTTCGGTTAAAAAGTCGGTCGGTCTTCTTTTGTCAGTTTTTTCCCTGACTTTGCTTATGTACATTATCCCAAAGGGAGTCAGATTACATTTATAAAAAATATAAAGAGTTGGAGTAGTTGAGCTAATATACATTAGGTATGCACATATACATAATATCTATTATACTATGTAAAATAAATTTATATCCGGGTTGTAAAAAGAGAAAAGAAAAAAGTGCACACTGCGTGCATACCCATCCATCCATCCCAGTTGGAATGTTAAGCGATTTTTCTTTTTTAGCTGAGACTGAGTTGAGAGAGAAGCATGCTACTACCACCAGCATTGCAATGCATTCTATGGATGTTATTAGGCACATCTTTCTCCATTTGTCTTGTCCATTCCACAAAACATTTTTGGTGCTCGCTGTTTTCGCATTGCGGAAAAAGCTCATTTGTTTTTAACTCTGGTTTTGATGCAAAAAAGAGAGAGAGAGCACACATGGAAAATATAGGCTCATATATAGCTCCCCAGTTCCTCTCTCTCTCAGACACACGTGTGTAGTGTGTGTGGTTTATGTATACACGTTGTAGTGGGTATGCATGAGTGCATGCAAAGAGTAGTTTTTTTTGTAAAAAAGGAAAGGAGTCAAAGCCAGGAAACCAGAACCAAAAAAGGCAATGGTCTCGTCTCGTCTGTCTAACTTCATTCTTAAAATGGTCGTTCTGAGGTTTCCCCCAGAAAAAAAACATTTAGCATACTTTTGGCTATAGAAATGTGGTAGTATATGTGTGTGTGCACTTTTTCTACATTTCCTTCCTTCCTCCAGCAAATTAGGTATAAATAGAAAGAAGTTTTATATACTTTATATTATTTTCACTCATTCACAACCATTTTCCCTAAATACATTTTTCGTACCTCCTTCAGGGCTCCATTCAAATAACATTCTCTTGAGCAAACATAAACTCTCGATCTTTGTATAAAAGTTTTTAACAAGAACAAGAACTAAACAGTTTTTTATGCACGAGCTGAAAAATATTTCCTCAAATACCCTTCCAGTTAGTTCTCTCTCCCCATTATTTCCTCTCTTTCTCTCTCTCTCTCTCTCTGGCAAAACTTTAAATCATTGAGGAAAAATTAATCTTTCACTATGCATACATATGCTTCGCCTATCTCACTCTCCAATTTCTTCCCCCTTTTTTAGTATTGTTTATGGATTCCAATCACGGAATAGAAATTTCCGAGCAGAGGTTCCGTCTTCTTCTGGGTATAATAATTCACTTTCACTATATATTTCTTGAATTTTATAAAAAGTATTTAAGAGGAGAGAATTTTGTGATTCGAGTTTATAAGTTGACATCATATGACAAGTTTTGAATTTATAGCAAGTCAAAGTCAAGGGTGCACTAGGAAAGGAAGAGAGAGATAAAAGAGCGAGAGTGAGAGAATAGAGAATAATAATAAAATTCTGTCATGCAATCAACTCTCAAGCATCTGGTGGACGTAAAGCGAAAAGAAAAAGAAGAACTTCATCTAAACAAGTTATTATATATATTTTTTGTTAAAACTTTTTTTTTCTTCCGTCGTCCCGTTCCCGTTTTGACAAGCCACTTGATGTCAGTATTAATAATAATTTTATAAATCATCAGCAAAAAACGAGATTCTTTAGTTCTCTTCTCTGAAGATGACGATGAGAAGTTTAGAAATCCGGAAAAACTGTCGGATATTCAATTCTCTCACTTTATCATTGTTACAGAGCTCTTATTGCTGTATACTATCAGTACAAAAATTTCACCACACCACACCATCATGACATTATACCCAAATTTATATATACAGTTTTTTTCGTGTTTAAGTGAACGGGAAGAAGAAAGAGAAATGGTGAAAAACGGAGATTCAAAAGTTACAGTTGGTTTCCTCAAGTTTTTCTAGTCCTCTTCCCACTGTCAGCTTAAATCAGTGTACAAGTCTGAAATGTTGAGAGGCAGAGAGAGAGAGTAAAAAACATTCTCTTTTGCTTTTGCACAAAAAAGCCCTGGTTTTCCTTCCACTTTTCCTTCCTTATTTGGTTTTGTGCATTTCAAGACGAAGAAGAAGGAGCAGCAGAAAATACACTTTTGTTATCTCTCGTAATATGATGATGAGGATGATGATATGATGTGCTATGTGCTGTGGCGAAAATATATGTAAGTGATATAATATGGTACATAAGGCAAAAAGAATTTTTTGTGGCTGTCACATTTTCTTTTCTGGAAGAAAGATTCATGCATAAAGAGGATATATTCAGCACGCGTAAAAAAATTTCCCCTTATTTTCCCGTCATCTTGTCTGTCACAAGGCAAAAAGGATCAGAAGGGAAAGATTGCAAATTACGAGAGAGAGATTGTAAATTCATTGTAAATTCAATTCAGAGAGTGAGAGAGCGTGCTCTCAAGAATATTTATATATAAAAACTATGCTATAACAGTAGCATATAGCTTTATGGAGCATAGAGAGAGAGAAGTTATAGTTTTTTTTATCAAAAATCATCATGCCAAGTTGACTGTGTTAATGAGATGGAAAATTTTGTTTGATCACGCTAATTGAGTTGACACTGACGTTGGCGAGAAGTGTTCCGATGAAAATGAATGAGAAAGGGAGGGAGTTGCAAGAGAGAGAGAGCGAGTTTAAAAAACTGTTTAGTTACTTAAGTTCTTGCCCAAGTTCGCTCGTGTATGAAGGTATACTTTTTTATCATATATATTCGAGCTCAAGACAAGTTAAAAAGGAGCACGACATGTTGCTTTTCCTTGTTGATGACGATAATCATGATGTCGGCACGACACAGTGACTGCATATTATATATTGCATGGGTTTTGAGTTGTCGAAGGGAGAAATATGTTTTGTAAATTTTGATAATGTTTCTCATAACCAAAGTTTTGAGATGTTGAGAGAGGAACAAGATTTGAGAGAAAACGGAGATTGGAAGACGTGGTGTAGTTATACACTCATTTTTTCCCTCTTCTTCTTCTCAAAGTAAATAGCATTATCGCATGTCGTGGCATTTCATTCCCTCCGTCACATGGAATGCATTTCCCTTCTCCCCCGTACAGAACTTTGTGACAAGTAAAGTGACAGGAAACCCCTTCATTCTCATTCTTTGACGATGAGGAGAAGAAGGAGAGTAAACTTGGCAGAAAATTAGTTACTTTAAGATGAAGTGATATATATGTTCTGTGCTGTGGGGTTGAAAAGCACAAAGAAGGCAGGAGAAACATTCATTACACATTTGTACAAGGAGAGAAGAACACAAACTTTCAGTGATTCGTCAACTGGCTGGATGGTTTTGCGTGCGTGTGTAACTTCCAAGCAATTTGCATAAATATACGATATTACTTATTGGAAGGGTGGTGGTGGTATGGTGGTGTGGTGAAGGAATGCTTTTCAAACCAAAATAACTAATTCCTCTCGGTTGGAGCGGTAGTAGTGGTGTGTGGTGACTTCTATTTTCTATTTAAAATCCTGTCTACATTTCATTTAACTTTCAACTTGAATTCAACTCGTCTCATGGAAAAGATTCGTTTAGGAAATGAAATAAGAAACGCGGGGGACGACGGGGTCTTCATTGAAAACATGATGTTGTTGATATTCCGAAAATCACCGCCCCAATCTCGTCGCCCAGAGCGTATGTAAGAGAGAAGGAGAGAGAGAAAATGAGCCGTGTATGTGATGTGAAATGTATTTATTTATTATGCCAACTTTGTTTCCAAAAAGTTGTGGCCAAACAACCGAGAACCTCATCCTGTGATATACATCAACATCATAACCCTTCTTGTATCAAGGCAGAGAACATCTTCATCATAACCATCATCACGATGAATGATGATCATCAAAGTTGAGATAATTTCTAATTTGATGACTATTTTCTCTTGGTTTACTCTTCTCCAAAGTCTCTCGTGTGTGGCTTGGTTTGAGTCCAAGTCCAAGGAGGAAAACGAGAAGTTTTGTTTCTACTTTTCCGGATTTTACTTGAAAGCTTTTACTTTCTATTTTGCATTGGAAAGGGGAACATTTTCTGATGATTATGACAGGATTCTAGTATTTAGTTTCAGATGAATTTGTATCCTCGTGTATCCAACAATTCATCCCCAATTTTGTTTGCTTTGAGGATAAAGAGTTGCACTCACAAACTGCACTTTTCGAATGAAACAAATCGAAATGGATAAACTCGTCTTAACACTGAATTTATTACATTTTCAAGAGGGAATCCTTGTAAAGTTGGATGGATGCGATTTGGTTAGTGAAATGTACAAACAAACAGCAGGTCCTCTGAAAACAAATGCCCACATAATTACCCCCAAAAGGACTCACACTTTTTTCTCCATTGTTTGCGCTAAAACCGAAAATAATTAATTTATTCCCATTTTCGGCACAACAAAAGGCAAAAACGAACTCGTTTCGTTCGTCTGCAAGTGGAATGAGAGAGGGAGGGGGCGTCAAGCATAAAAAGATAGACGAGCGGACACAGTGGAATGAAAGAGAAAACGAAATCTATATAGCGTTTGTAATACCCTGAGAATGTCTTATTCTGCTTTGGTGAATTTTGTCCAGACTTGGTGCGGTGCATTCATTTTCCCCTCGAATGGGAATGCACATCGAAGCAGACTATACAAAAAGTGTGTGCGGAGCTGGAGAGAAGAGGACAAAGAACAAATCATGATTATGATTAAAACCTTTGAGCTTCTGGGAATTTTACCGAGAGTTTGGAAAATTGGAATGGATTTGTAATGTAACGAGAGCAGAGAGGCTATGGTGCTGGTGGTGGAAACGTACATACTTAATATATTTTATGTTGGATGCTTTGGCTGTGGGTGTGTGTTGAATTGCTCGTGTGATGTGAAATTAAAGCACGCACACGCATCCCCCAAGAAGGAAGAAGGAAGATGCGTTATCTCGAAAAAGCAAGAGTAAAACAAGTTGATCTCTTCCGGATGAAATGGAAAGGCTGAGTTGAGGAAGAGATGAAATAATTTAGAGATTCCTTTCGCCTCTAATCTCTCTGACATGCACCGGAGAGTAAAACGCGACCCGTCACAACAAAACTTTATAAACAGTATAAATACTCAGAGTTCACCCTCAAACAAAATAAATCATCTAGCCAGTTTGTCGTCGTCACTGTATCATCAGAGGAGAGGATATCCTATCCTCTCTGATCATTGTCTGGAGGATGATCATGATGATGATGATGATGGTCATGACTATGCATTCTGTAACATCATTAGTGTAAGGCAGATAGACACAAAATGCAAGAGAGAAGCTATATGAAATTTGAGACCGTTTGTTGACAACCTTGCGACTCGTGTCTCGTGTGTGTCTGGCATCCCAAGAGCACGAACATACGCAGCGGAAGGAAAAGTGCGTGTGTGTGGATGAAATTATTAATTGGCTCATTTATCATCACTTTTTCAATTACAAATACGTTCAATGCATACGAGAATGATCAATCTGGTTTAAAGAACTGTGCGTTTAAAAATAACTTTTTATTTCAACGGCGTGGAAGTTCATATATTTACAGTTTGACATGAAAATTACAAATCTCAACTTGCTCTTCGATAGTGACCATAATTTACAAATTCCTTCACATATTTTTTTATTAAAAAACTTGATTTCCCGTCATTTTTTCATATTCACAAAATTTCACTTTTCCTTCTCTGGCAGCGACGATAAATCGGCAAAATAACTTTCAATCAAATCAACCAAATGGATAAAAAATCCTTTGATTTTAATTACGGTCACAGACTACCCATTCCTCAATCACGTTAACGTGCCTTACTTTATTCATGTATCATCGGTATCTTTGATTTATATATTTGCATTTTCTAAAGCTTATATGCATTCCATTCTCATATCAAAAAAGATGCAACTAACCCACTCACCGCCGACAGACATGTAAACAAGTTTTTTCTCTTCATTTTCTCTCCCAAAAAATGTAATTATTAAATAATCATGATAACAATTGATGATTATTATTATCATCGTGATGACTATGATGATGACGAAAAATCGATTTTGATTTAGTGAATGCAATATATTTCATATTCGTTAGATGTTGAAAGGATGAGCGAAACTCCTCAAACAAATTTTTTTTGTGGTTTATCATTTTTTTATGGTTAGAATGCATATCATGCCTCTTTTATTCGATTGTATTTTTTCCTAGCCGCAAATGTGCATTGCACTCTTGTAATTTTCAACATCCGCAAATCATTACATAAAGCATGCATATACATATTGCCAGGCTAATAAATTATTGAATAATATGCCTCAAAGGGAAATTAAATTAGCATCATTGATTATTACAAGTCCACGATTGTGATAATGATGTTGGTTGGGGAATTTGCAATTGCAGACCAGGTGCATGCCCATATATCTGCATCTCTAAGAACAATCCTCCTTTATGCAATACTACATTTATTTATTTTTTTGTTTTATTACACAATACTCTAATCATCCTCTCCACCGCATCAACAGAAGCGACAACAATTCAATTCATTCCCATTATCTTCGGGATGAATCAAACAAAAAAAATTCACACAAACCTCAAAAAAGCATAATGAAAAACCAACATTTGCATTTCGACTGCTGAACATGAATGAATGTTGCAATAATCATGTATGCAATAAACTTACTTCCAAAAAAATAATTTCTCTAGGAAAAAACGACGTTTAATTGGCAAAACCATCAAAAAATAAGCTTTCTCTTTTTTCTCATAATTTAATTTAATTTAATTTACAAAAAGCTCTGCCCATTTGGTGATCATTCAACATTTTGGGCAGAGCACAAGTAACAAAAACAAGTAACAGTAATTGATTACTAGAAAAGGATATACACGAGAGAGAAAAATATGATTACTGTTACATGTATGCAGACAGAGCTAGTCATCACTTGAATGTTAATTAGTGAAACAGAGAGAGAAAAATTGAGAGAAACAACTTCATCATTCTAATCACAAATCGGCAGTCGTCAACTGAAGCACAAAAACCAAAAACCATAAGCTTTTCATCTCTACAAAACACACAAGTTGATTTTCTCGAGGAGGAGGACGACGACGCACGCGGATGACGATGATGAAATGATTTTTGATGACAAGTGAGCCTAGAGGACGAGAGAGAGAAAAGTAGCTGAGGATGAGTGAAGTGAGGAAGAGGAGAGGACTTGATTTTTTTTTTCAAAAGAGACTTTGGGATAAAATATACATTCATCATCAGTCCTTGTCAATGTGGGAGGGAAGGGTACACACACACATACTCGTATTTTTTCCTACAAAGTCCAATCCTCAAAATATTATTTTTTTCGTGATAACTTATGCTTGTGCAGACATTCCTCGCATATTTTTCACATATGCATGCATTATCTCCTTTTTCCTGTCTGATGAGCACACACACAACAATCAACCAAAAAACTCGCATAATAAAACGCGTGTGGCATATCGATCCTTTTTTTCTCTCTCCCATTTTAATGAATTCCTTGCCACAACGAGCCACTTCACTACTTCATTGTACATGCTTTTCCCATACATACTTCATAATACTCTTATAGCGCAAAATCCATCCTCTCTGTAATTATGAGAGCGACGACTGGACTACCAGTTTTGTTTTTCATCATTGTCAGCGAGAGAGAGAAAAATTGGGAGAATCTATGGTTTTTGCTGGAAAATGTATATACATAAAAAGTTGTTTTGCCAGTGTCCATATACTGGCTGCATATATACATTTATCTATTTGTTCACTTCACTCACACTTATGACTTTCATCGTTTCATCACCCTCACTCACTTTTCTCTCTCGAATGAGATGATGATTTTGAT
This sequence comes from Heteromurus nitidus, assembly GCA_034687055.1. Lineage (NCBI taxonomy): Eukaryota > Metazoa > Arthropoda > Collembola > Entomobryomorpha > Entomobryidae > Heteromurus > Heteromurus nitidus. The sequence continues at coordinate 13,559 of JAQFZW010001726.1, forward strand.
GAAAAAAGGCTTGTCGATATTTCTACAGAAGGGTAGAGAATCTCATTGGATTAAAATCTTCCTTTTCTCAACAGTACACGGATTAGCATACGCAGACGGTCTGCCTGCTGCACAAAGCTCATATATGATCATGGTGATGGCTGGCGATGATTGTGCGAGAGTTTATGTAAGTGAAAGAGAAATTGGAATTTGCCAGAATAAATCTGAATATTGTGATGATGTTTCGGAGGAAAAATGTACATCCACAATTTCCAGCTTTCTCTCAAAATTCTCTCTCTCATCTTCATATGTAACAATCTCGTCTCCAGTCTTCATCCACTCCACTCCTCATCATCTCATCAGATTTTCATGATGAATGGCGGAGGCAAGACAAAAAAGCATCTGGTCCCTTTAAAAAATGTGTGTGTGTGAGTAAAATGTGCATTTAGGTTACGTAAATAATGCATAACGAGGAAACAAACAAAAGAGAGAAAATATTTTCAAGCTGGGGACAAAGACCTATGTTACAGGAAGATTTTTTGATGGTGAATGGTGACGATCGCGGAGAATACTGTGTGTTACAGGGCCTACCGCGAAAAAAAGAATGTCGTGTGTGTGTGTTTTGTGTTTACTTTGCAGTGGTAAAAAAGCATTATGTTCTCTCTGCTAAAATGAGTTGTGTTTGAGCAATGGTTAAAAAGAGCAACTTAAGTCAGAGTCACGTTGCAGGTATTTTTCTCTCTCTCACTTTTCCGTATGGAAATGCGTACACACTCTCACTCCAACTCGCTGAGAGAAGAGAGAGAGAATGCTCAAAGCACATGGTAATACTATCCTATTTGCTATGCAATGATTCATGAATTAGGGATTTTACTTTGTTTCTCTCAGCTCAACTGCTTCACACACTAAAACTAAGACAAAAGGAGAGAGAAAAGAGGCATCATAAAGCATTATTGTATTTGTGTGATGTGGTCTAGTAGTATATATCTGCGTGTATGTATGAGATATACATAATAACATTATGTGATCCAGTTAAAGTGATCTTGTTTATATGCAACTTCCTTCTCTCTCTTTCCTTTTGAGCATGTTCCGCCTTGGTAAAAAGAGCAACAGTATCAGAATCTCGTAGTAAACTTAGTTCCAGCGTGAGCCCATTTCTCTGCATACATTTTTTCCTCTCTTCTTCATCAACATCATCATCATCATGATCCTACTTCAGGATGTGTGCTAGCACCAAAGGCAACACACCATGAAAAAGAAGAGGAAGGGCAGAGAATGTGAGCTAGAGCGAGATTTTTTATTAGAAACATGTTCTTCTTCTTTCCGCGAACATATACGCACAAACATTGAGAGTGCGTAAAAAGACTTTGAGTGTGTGGTTTGGTGTGTGTGCGTGTGTGTCTCTCGTCGAGAGATTTTTACAAGGTACACACAAGCTTTTACAAATGACTCGCCGGAGATGCATTAGCGGTGAACCAGAGAGAAGAAAAAGACGAAGGGAAAAAGCTGGGCTTGAGAGGAGAAGTGCGTAAAAACTTGTGCCTCTGCACTAATACATAAGGACAAGCCAGACCAGACTACCACACATCACATCATCTATATCAACTTATACACTTGGAAAAATAAGCTTGCAAGTTTTTGTGCGACGACAAGAGGGACACATATGAGTAAGCAAGCACGCGGATGTGTTATGTGTACGATGCGATACGCATTCTCATTTTTCTCTCTCTTCTTGATCCATTCAAGCCGAAGTGAATGTCCTTTAAATGCGGGAGGACGAGGAGTATGTGTGTGTGTTCTCCGCGCTCGTCTGAACACACACACACAGCAGACAAGTAAAGTATTCATTGTCCAATTTATTTTTCTTGGCAGCGAAAGGCAGAGCCAAAGCAAAAGCTTACAGCGTAAAATGTTGCGGAGAGCTGAAGACTAGGAGAGAGAGAGAGGAAAGCTAGAAAAATATGTGTCAATTATGCGGATCTTTTTTATTCTATATATCCAAAAAGTCATATATTTCTGTGTGTTTGAGTGAGAGAGAGAGAGAAGTGCATACATACTCACATTCTCGTCTGTGTCCCGGTGACGATGATGGATTCATTTAACAAAGTTCACGATTCACTGACTCCCTGACTTGACTCACTGATATGGTGAGTGAAGTGAATGGGACTAGACTTTTGAAGCTCACGTTTTCCCCAACGTACTTTTTCGCATGTGGATTTGTGGAATATAATGGCAAGCATGAAATTGCCTCTGCTCATGATCATCATCATCATCATCATCTCAACTTCGTCATGATCATGTCCCAATGATCATTCCCTATCCTCATCGAGTATTTTACATTTATTGTAACATAGCCAAGACCCAGAAAAGAAAACTGGTAGCAGCAGAGTCATTCTCAGAGTGATTGCCTCTTTTGCTCTACGCTAATTTTCTTTATGAAATTGCAAAAACGAGGAGAGAAATTGAATTACCATTGGTCAAAATTGGCTTGGCCTTCCCAACAACAATGAAGTTCAGTAGAGTACAGGTATACGTTGGATGGACGAGTTTATATAGAGAAAAATATACAGTTCACTAGAGGAACTCGCTCTCACACAAAATCGGGTTAAATGCTGAGCACACAAACCGCAGGAGTTGTCGTGCAGCTCCCATTTGAATTAAAATGGGTGGAGTAGACAGAGAGAGAGAGAGAAAGAGAACTGGGGGAAATGCAGGAAAAAAACCCGCAGCGCAGAATAAAATACTAGAGTTATATATGCTGACATACACAAAGCATATATTTCATAGAAAAACTATAATAATTCGTCAACATTCCCAAAAGGCTATCATTTCTTCATTGTTATTACGAGCTGAAAACTTTTTTTCTTCTGTTTTTTTTCGCTGAAAATAATAAAACATTGAATCCACGCCACACACGTGTAGTCGGTATATTTATTCAAGAAGAGTTTTACTTTAAATGGCGTGCTCGGGTAATAACTAAAATCTTTGCACTTTAGCCATATTTTCATTTCCTGTTTTTTCTGTTCACACAACAGCTGAACATGTATAGTGAGAAGAAATGTGCGTAAAATGTTATGTACTTGTGTTTTCCTTTGTATGAAAAGACATTTTATTCTAAACGGTTTATGGGATTTCAGTAGCTTCTGGTTATTGGCACGCTAAACTTTTCTGTAATGGCCAAAGTGTATTATTAAAACGGTACAATGTTCTCTTGTTCTTTCAGGGAAAAATGTACTTGTTTTTATTCCTTCTTGTAAAAAAAGTTCACAGTTCATCTGAGCGAGTGTGTATAAGATAGTCTCAGTCACAGGGAAAAAGAGCATTTTTAGTGTAAATTGCTACACACTTCTTTTTTGTTTCTCTCTCGTGCTTTTCCCATTGCCACCGTGGCCGTGTAGGTATTCAACATACATAGCCTTGGCTTTAGAAGACATGTTTTGTCATATAGGCTTCTAGAGTCACGATGTGGCTTTTGCTTCAATTCTGTGCTCCTACTCCTCCTGCTCTCCTTTTCATCGTGGGAACTTGAGCAAATGCGAGGGTGTTGTACCATTCCCTTCCATCAACACATTTCGAGCCGGCGATGTGTGAGGAAGGCGTGCAAAAAATTCCTTTCTCTCCACCACTCCACATGTTTTTCATTCTAATTTTTTTGCACATGTAGCTGAAAAATATATAAGAAGAATAAAAATTTTCGACTGAAGATAATACATTATTTTTTGTACCAGACCAGGTCAATGTTACAAAAATAGAGTATAGAGGCTAATTTTTGCTGCATTGCTGTAAAAAGATATTTATCAAAGATATTTGGGATGACTATGAAAAGTATGGTGTGAGAAATGAGAGAGAATGGATGAATTAATGCGTGTGCTGCGTGTTTGTTGATCTTTATCAGGTTCTCTCTTCTCGTTCTGACACCATCGACATCATCGTCGTGATGATCATAGATCAACACAAATACAAAACACACACACACAACCAATTTTTTTTATACTAAGCTCTCGCTCACACTTATCTTGTCCTTTGCAAAAAAAAACTTTTATTTTTCGAGGGTGTTGAAATTCACGAAACGAAACGATCATCGTCATTATATCTTATCATCAAGAACACACACTGTTCTCTTTGATAGGGAATATTTTTTTCTTGTGTTGACAACACACATTTACTCATTCTTGTTCTGTTGGTCATCGCCAAGCGCTTTATTCGATGATCGCGAGCTACGGCAGTCGGCAGTGCGGTAACGCCTTGTATTATTCCGATCGCGATAATACGAAATATTCTTCTTTTCTTATAAGACGATATCATGTCATGCCATCTCATTCATTTTTTCTTATTTTCTATATCAGCTCCCCACCATCGCAACTCGCACATAGTGTCCCGTGTGCAATATGGCAAAAATGTTTATAATGTATGCAAAGTTTAGTGCGAGTGCCAATAATACACATGTGTCAATCTTGTTCTTTTCTCTCTCCGCCGACACGTCACACACTCTCCGTCTCCACCTCCTGTTTAAATGAATTAATCATAACAGAAAAACATATACACATTTTTTATTGCTTTTGATGACAATATCGTTTATTACTCTAGTCACCACTTGCTCACTCCAATTTTGCGCGTCCATCGGTCGGGTGTAGTGTAAAAGCTTTTGATAATAATGAAATGGGCTGTCATAATTTCTCTAATGGATTTTTCTTCTTGGATAATAAACTGGGACAAAAATATTCCGCCTTAATATTTTCATACACACACAAAAAAATATGCTAAATCACAGTAGCAGAATATAAATCCTTGTGAGATAAAAAAAATTTAGTGAGGTGATGCCGTGATGCGTGCTGTATGTGTGCTCATTTTTTAGAAGGTAAAAGATAAAAATAGTATATTATGGTCGGATATATCCTCGGTGTGAATGTGCCGTTCTTTGTCCACATATAATTCACAAGTCCAGAGAGTAAAAAATAGAAACATGAAATGTCTACAAATGCTCTATCCCCATTCCATGTCCATTTATTTTCTCTCTCTCCGTGTGTCAAGTCAAGGCCCATTTCCCATCTTAATTTTCTTCTTGATGTGAGCCTCCAAGGACTCATAAGTATATTTTCATGGCAGCTGGTTGAATACCGAGCAACTTTTTTTTCACTGCACAGTTTTAGTCAATGTTTGAGCACTAAATAAGTAATCTTGGATGATACCTCGAGGAGTTTTCCTCCTCTTTTGCTGGAGAAAAAAAATGTAAAGGAGAGAGAGAGAGACAAAGGAGAGGCTGATAGAGTCCTTTTGCTAAGTGAGTCTTGCAAAGAAAGCACAATGGACGGGAGAGCCAGAGAGAAGGGAAAAAACTTGCAAAATTGTCTGAGAGACCTTTTAAATCTTTCAATAGGAAATTTGCTTTGAAACATTTACACACACATACACACAGCCTGATGTTAGCTTCATGCAATGGAGAGAGAGTGGTACACGCATTGCATAATAGGTTTTTTCGAGTGCGTGATTATGTTAGAGATGTTAGTGCTATTGGCAGCTCTCTTTACTCTCCTTTATTTTCCTCTCTCTCTGATGTAAGTAAGCAATGAGCTAAGGCACAAAGAAAACACGCAGGTAATTCTCTTTTTGTTTCACCAAACGAAGAAAAAAACGAGTAAGAGAGACGTGAAAAGGGCTAAATAGAATTGAAAAGAATTTGTGCTCTACTGACTGACTAGATGGTCTTGGTGCTGGGATGATGATGAGGATGATTTTGAGTGCTCGAGAAAAAAAAGCAATTGTGTGCGAAGTGCAGAAATATATGTGGGTATTTGGGTATATGTTTAACGAAGATTGTATATAGGTAGGTAGGTAGGTACTGCGGACCAGGTAAGATGTTACGATGAGAAGAATACGTAATTTCTCGCAAGAGTGATTCTCTTAGCTTCCCCATTTTTAAAGGATCCAGAGAGAGAGAGAGAGGAGAACAGAGAAGATTTTTATTTAAAAGGAGACTCTCGACTCGTCCTCATCTTCGCCAGAAGAAGAGAAGAAAGTGAAAATTGTGTTCATCGTTATGCGGTGTTAGGTGAAGCAGAGATAGAGAAGACGTAGGTAGTTAGCACTAGCTCTAGTCTCTCGCAATTTTTTTAAAGAAAGGAAGACGCGAAATCCTTATCGGTTTTAACAAAAACAAAAATAAAATAGCGCAACACAAGGAAAATCGAGAGAGAGAAAAAAGGAACAAAGTTTAGAGACGCAGGCTTCACTTCACATTTCCTATGACTTTGATGATGAGAGGATGAGAGAGAAAAAGTGTTTCTCCTTTTTGGCATTGAAGCAGTCGTGCTAGTCGTAGACGCATCGTAGAAATATATAAATAAATGGATATGTCCTCGAGATTATCGAGGATTTTCCTTTTTTCCAGTCGTATCATCGCGCCTCATCATTGGCATCACATCAAGCAGGTGTGGCAGTGCAGTGTGTAGACCTGCCAAAGCGAGTAAAAACACTGGAGAAAAAAAATATATCCAATCCAACTCTATTTTCAATGCGGTAGGACTGTAGGAGTTTTTGGAATGGAGGAAAGGGGGATACAAGTCGTCAAGCGATATCTTCCACACGATATTTCAGCACACTATACTGTTCACATTTTTTGTCTTGCTTGAGAAAAAAAGTTCCACACTTTTATAGATCATCACTGGTCTACTTCCAGTGGAACAAGTGTGAAAAAAGGAGTGTGGTGCGGTTCGACGTATTCACACTCACTCTCACTCACTACTTGCTTTTTCGGAGAAAGAAAGGAGACAATATGCATAAGGATTTTTTTACTGGAGGAAAAGACGCTGTGTTTTCTATCGTTTTCGTTTTCATGCTTTTCTGTTTTCGCACATTTTTTATCCTCCACTACAATCCTAATACACACAATACATATTTATGATTGAGGAAAAGAGAAAAGGACAAAAAACATAATATCGATTTTAACCCTGTTTATATTCATTTTTGCCTACTAAAACTGTAGATTTATACTTAAGGCACATATATGCATAAGGTTCACTCACACACACACACATGTGTGTGTATGAAGAAAAACAAGGGATTTTCGATGAGAGTATGAATTGTGATTTTCTTGTTTCCTTTTTCCTTGAAACTCTAGAAAAGAAAAGAGGACACAAGGAAATTCCTGGAGAGGGAAAGGAAGTAAGATAGAGAGGAGACATGCATGTTGCATACTATATTTTTTCTCCAGTTCTCTCTCCTTGTTTTTCATTCCTTCCTTCCCACTTGCCTCCTTTTTCCCTGTTTGCTTGCATGATCAAAGGGAAAAGTGTGATTGATTACGCATATGGGACTGTGGAGCAGAAGAGAAAAGGGAAAAACACAAGAATGCATTATAAAATGGCAAGTGAGAGAGAGAGAGTGTGGGTTCGGATAAAGGAATGGAATATGGTTTGGGAATTATTGGAAACACATTTTGAGGAGGAAGGGGCAAGTAGAAGAATAAAAGGGGAAAGAAATCATCATTATTATTACCCTCTCGCCACCACCAAAATGTATAATATTGTCTACTGTGCTCTTTCTTTTGACGCCTACACATTATCTTGAGGAAAACATGGAAAAGAAATTTTCAAAATATATTCAATCCTTTTTGTCTTTCACACATTTTTTTGTTCAAGGATTATGGCTTAAAAAAGAAGTTAAAGTTTGTGTTTCTTAATGGAGAATGTGATGATAGGATAGGAAGGAGGTTAGTAAAGTGAATATTTTTTCTCCAGCTTTTACACAACTATTGTTGACGATGGGCTGGGATGAATAATTTTAAAATTTATCAGTTTTTCTCTTCTGCTCTCAAGTCTCATGTTGTGTGTAGTACGCTGACATGTATAGCACATGTGAAATGAAGTAGAAAAATAAAAGAAATCAGTGGAGTGAAGTGCTAAGTGCACTTAAGTAGGTTTTTCCCCATTCCTCGCCTCTTGGCCGTCATCAAGATCAGAAGAGCGACGGCGGCGGCGTCGTTACGATAAATACTGCAAGTGGAAATGAGAGAGAGAGATGCAGAGTGAAGAAGGGAAAAAAATTGTGAACAGATTTTGTAAATTGTTTCACTTTTCTAAATTACGATGGAATGGGTGTTGCGCAAAAAAGATCCAGATGGACGTTAGAAAATAGCCTTGTTGAATTTTTGTTTTGGCTAAATGGAGTAGAGAGACCCTCTGGGTAATATGCAATCCAATCTTATATGTGTTTTTTTCTTCTTGAAACAGGAAGAAAAGTATACACGTAATGTGCTACATTCTCTTTTTCATGCATAACAAGTTCACTTAGACTAATTGAGTGCAGGAAAAAAAACAACGAAGGTGTAATGCTCACATGTATATAGTATCATCTAAAAGGTATCTTTTAAAATCAAAACTCATTTTTCCACTATTTCATTTGCGCATTTTTCCACTTGCACACTTCCGAGAAAAAAAGAAGATCCGTATGAGAATCAAGAAAATGATTCATTTGTGATTCATGAAAAAAGATGTGAAGGAGGAGGAAATAGAGAGAAAAGTGAAAAGAATGCTCAGGAGGATTAAAGTCAGCATAGTAATCAGTGTAGTAGTGTGGAGGAGTTTTGTGTGTGTGTTCAATTCAATTTTCACAAGCAAAAATGGATGAGAGAGAAAATAGTTCTCAAAAGGATCATATAAGGACCTTGTTTTTTGAGAAAATTGAAGAAAAAAATGGAGGAGAATCAAGAGTGTAAAGTAAAGTAGATTTTTATGAAAATGAGAACACTATCAGCCCACACGGAATAATCTACTGACTGTGAGAGTTGAGTGGAGACTATGACTTTGTTCTTGGAAGAGAGTATGAGCTCGAGTTCATTTGCTGTCATTCGCGTACCTAAAAGAACGCCACCATATATATATCCACATGTATTAAAAAGTCATTGTTATCAGGTGGAAATCCTCTTCTGCTTCTTCATCCTACACCTTTTTACTGCCATTTAGAACTTCATCTTTGAAAGCTAGTAAAATGAGCAACTTGTGATATGGGCAGAAGAGCATAAAAGAGAGGACGACGAGACATAAAAATGATGCATTTTTAATGTATGGATGAAAGTCAGTAGGACATCATTTTTAAGGTAAATTGCATTCATTCGATTTAAACACACTTTTTCGCTCCTCTTTTAAAATGGTTTAGTGACTCACTAGACACTCATCCTATCTTCTCTTTCTCACTCAACGCTTTTAAGGAGTTTTCTGTTCAGATATGATATGGAAATGGATATGATGTGATGTCTGCTGGAGTTTCAAACAAAAATAAGTGTGTAAAGTGGTGTCTGGAGTGTTGAAAGGTGATGAGAGGTGAAGTGAAAAATTGGGTGATTTTATGGAAATATTATTGTAACTCAAAGTTAATGCCAGAAAGGGGTGGAGGTCCATTAAGTGAAAAAAATGTGAGGTTTTATACGCACAAAAAGTGGAAACAAAATATTTTGTAAAAGTATGTATTCGACGCCGATTTAATTTATGTATGGAAGAGTCATCAAGACATCCGTAATTAGATATCCTATTTCCCATTTGGTTGAATGCAATATAAATTAATGCGCTAAGAAGATGCAGTTATTGGAGTTCATTGATTACGTCTAGTTTTGCCAGTTCTGATTACTATTATGATACTTTGTTACGTTTCGTGGCCGAGTTTCACACTGACTCAAGATCATCACATATTTTTTTTGTTATCCACAGCTCCATTCATATTCATTGACTTGTTGCACATATTATCTCCATCTTCTTCCTCCATTTCGACGGGAAACCTTCACTTATGAATGGGATATTATATGATGAGATCAAACCATGAGATCAACTTTGCGGTTTTTTTTCTTCATCTCATTCATGGCTCGGGCTCATCTCATCTGCAAAATGCAATTGACTTTGGTGCATGCATCTAGTATCTTTTTGCGGTTTTCTCATTTT
>JAQFZW010001727.1:0-23465 GCA_034687055.1 Heteromurus nitidus
TGGTAACGGAAGTTCAAGTTCATTTCTGGGGCACCATCCTTTTCCCATTTTAGAACATTTTGTATCCAAAAATAAATCCATATACGAGCCCATTTCCGTGCTATTTTTGCTGGTCCTTCCTGAGTGTAGGTACATTTTACCCTTCACCCCTTCATATTTTACTGATTACACTGATCGATCATCCATGTACGTATGCACATTTCGCTGTAGAAAATTATGACTGGCGCATGGCACTTTAAAGCGAGTTAGCTCAAAAGAATTCAACGTAAGAACGGTAAATAATATTGGAATCGTGAAGTATGCAGGTTATGGCTACTATGATCGCTCAATAAAAATTTCTCTCATAAATATTCTTGCTTACCTGTCGAATTGTTATTCATCCTAATGGTCCTCCAGGTTCATGCTCTTCATATTCATCCTGACTTCGTGGAAGCACATAAGCGCATCCTGGCCCTGGCGATAATTCTCCAACACTCTTTGTACGACATTGAGCGTACCAGAGTCATAATATCCAAAGGAATTTGGCAATAAAGGAAGGTGATATATTTTCTTGAAGGAGCACGTTCTGAGAACAAATTCTCTCTCTCTCTCTCGACTTTGTTTTTCATTCAATTTCTCTCCAAAGGCGCATATTGTAATAATGTACGGAGGAGCATAACATATTTTTTAGAGTTTTATAGCCTCGAGTCTTTAATCAGGCAAATGGAATAGTCTTGTTTTCAAATCTGGAAGAAATAAGATGAATATTGATCCTTTGTCATGGCCTTTGTTCCACATCTTCCAAATGAATGCATTTGATTGGAAGGAGGAAGGAATGATAAGGGATGAGAGTGTGTCATTGCTGTGGAAAAAAGCGATAGAGATTTTTTCTTCTATCACTTTTTCGCTTCTCGTCGGATACACTTTCTACTTGTTTGATGTACAACAATAGGGAAGCATTCGGTATGAAAACCACTGATGCAAAATCACGAAAAAAATTGTATCACAAAAGCTATTGAAATGATCTTTGCATTTTTCATAGATTCCAGAGAACGCCTGCAGTTTCCAGACTTGATGGAAATGTCTTCCAGGTATAAAAATAGGTAAAATTATATGTGCCAAATGTCATAGGATTAAATTGAAAATAGTTTGAACACAAGAAGCACCGAAGTACTTAACCACATACGTGTGTGCAGTGTGCATGTTCATACGCAATGATGAATGATACAAGTAGATAATCCTTAACTTGATCTGAACATATTAAGGTCATCAAACGAGGCTCTCCTCTCCTACGGATGAACTACTATATCCCAACGATACAGTGAAGTGAATCCAGCTCTAACAGTACAATTTTCCTTTTTCTTATCACATTTTGTCAGTCCTGCTTTGCAACACCAGTGGCCGTAAGGCACCCGCCTTGCCCCATATCACAATCACCTTCTTTCCTTTTGAAGTCAATCATGAAACAGTATTACTCTTGTGTTCCTCTCTCTCTAACTTTTAGAAGACACGGGAGGAAAAAATGTAATGACGAGAAAAAGGGTTTCGCCAGGGTTCCCTTTGCCGCTATCGAGTCATACAGGATACGTGTGCACTATACATGAACATTTTGTACATGTTCATAAATAATGGGAGTACTGACGTTCGAGTGGTTTGTGCTCTTACACAAGACATTACTCATTGTTCGCTACATGTATCGTGTCATGTATATATACTTTTTATATTAGAGGATTTTGAACTTGATGGGATAAATGTGTGCGCTACTACTGACTAATATTGTGACCTGCTTCTTCAGAACACTGCAATGCGGATGGACAAGAACGAGATCTTGTGTTTGTGCATGCAGCAGTTTGATGTATTCAGTGTTTTTTTCTATACTTTTCTGACTTGACATGAAGCTTGGAGATGACCCTTGGATCAAAAATGCTTTAAAAAAAGTTTAGCGAGCACGATTGCGTTTTCCTTCCAACTTGTAAAAGTATGCTCGATCTCTACTTTCCATATTATCGACGGAGACGGAGAGAAAAAAAACCATTTTTTGATCTACTTTTATCACTGGAACAAACCCTTGGAAGAAGCATCTTGTAAAAAAAAGTTTCAATAGTCGGAGCGACGAAGAATATTGAATTTACAGCCTAACATTTACAATGTTTGGTGTAAGGTAGTACATCCCAATCCGCAATAACACCGCGAAGCTAGTAGAGCATCACAAGAAATCGATAATGATATAATGAATATGATAATGCTTCCTTTACCTAGGGATTTTGAATTACAAATTGATAGCCGGTACGCGTAAAAAATTGGTATCAAGAGTTTCTCCATCATGTTCGAATATGCTTTTGCCAGTAACGATACCCATTTATGAGAATTATTGGGTAATTTGTCATATGCTAAGAAGTTTCGTGGGCGCGCTTTGATAACTTGTAAATAAAAGTATAATCTGCAATGTGTACGGTCGGTGTGACGAGGTGCAGGTAGCTCCCCAAGGTTCCTGGATTTCCAATTATAATGTCTTGTGATGATGATGGTTGAAGGAGGTAGTCGCGATCGCGAACAGTAAAAAAAACTCTTGTAATTTATTATGAATCATCGTAAAAAGATTCTTTATATAAGCTCATATAAGCATACGGAGGAAAACGGTTTTTGAATAAAATTGATGAGTTTCTGTCCTAAAGTCTCGCTCTCACGATCGACACACACACACCTGCAAAGAATCTACTTGAAGTACGTAACGTAGACACTAGAATACTTTTCCTAGTGTTAAAAGTTCTTTGCCTAATCCAGAGTCGTGATCCAAGATAAGACACTCTCCTTCCTAGAGGCACACTATGTAATATTTTACCTGAAAAGCGAAGATCATATTCTCCGTCGGATGTTACTAGTCGTCCATTGATTTAAAAGTAACATCACGCAAAAGTTTTTCCGAGCTTGGGCTAAACACCAGCTCAGCATCCCTACGGAATTTCAAACGAATCAAAAATGTAGTGACTGACTGACAGCTTAGATGACGGTTTGAAAAATTACTTCATCACATCGGGAGGAGAAGGAAAAGTGAGAGAGCTCTGGAGTGCATATATAATATGAATAGAGGACGTACTGCAATGTTAACCCTAATCGATTGGTGTACACCGGAATGTTTTTGAGGATTTCGTGGTATGTGCTCGTGCGGAAGAGCCCTGCCACATTTCTCAACTCCACATGAATCTCTTCGATGTCGTAAGGATTACTGCTTACGCTCACCTTCCTCAGCTTCCTGTGCGTACGACTTTCGACGAACTCGTCCTTCATCCTGTGGTACAGTCTCTCGTATGCTGGAAGATTGAGAAATTCTTTGAAATCCAGCAGACGACTCGTTTCATAACAAATGTGCATCATGTGCCTCGCCTCGTGGAGGATTGCACGAGCAACACCAGCGCCTAGTGTGAGCAAATCCATTTGATCGAGGAAGATCTTGTCAGTTTCGAAGAACTCGTGAACTTCGTCCGGCTTCCAGTCCAGGTTCAACAACTTTTTCGATAGAGCAACGTCCATTGCCTCAATCCCCTCTTCGTAAGATAGTGAGCCAGACGAAGATTGTTGAATTGGGGAGAGGGTTGCTGGTCCACCCCGACCTTGTAAATCAGTAATAATTTTCTGGGCAGAGTCCTTCACAGACTCAAGTATGAGCCGGACGAAATTCACCACATCTCTCAAGTGACCAACTTTCTTGTCCACGGAAAGAGGATCAAAGCCGTTCCACAGACTGTCCAGCTTTGAATATTCAGTTTTGTATAAGATGCGGGAGGGCCCCGTTCTTCTGCTCCATGACAAAAGTGATGCGTATGGATCAAACGCTTTGAGATTTTTCAGCTCCTGAAGATCGTCATCTGATCTCCGGTACTTTTTTATGTGAACGCTTGCCACATTCGCAGTTTCTGAATCATTGATCGTCGATTGAAAATGAAGGGTTTGCTTATGAAACAGCTCTTCAGTTTTCCGGTGCATTTTCTCCATAATGTCTATACTAATTACGAGCTCGTTCCAAGTGACTAGGCAGAGGGTGAGTAGAGTTTGCATCTCTTGGGCGAGCTCGTGGAGACCACCATGAGGCTTTGGTTGAGATTCCACGGGCTGGATTTCAGGATCCTCTTGAAGTTGTTGCAAAGCGTAAATCACAATCCATATACAACTCCCAACAATAGTTTTCCCACGTGTTTGCTTCACCTCACTTTCCGTCAGTTCTTGCTCGGAGTATTTTGTGAAAGTTAGAGCAAAAATCATATTTTTGAAGTGATTAACGCACTGCTCCAGCACCGTAATAGAACGATCCGCTTTCTCATAAAAGTCCCGCAAAAGCATGTATTTCACGCGACCAGGCTTGTCCCCTGCATTTGAACTATTTGAACCATGCGAGTGCGAATTAATATTGAGACTGGGAGATACAGCATGACTTTCAACCTTTTTCCGTTGATTGTTGGAACTGTGTGGAGCACTCTTAGCATGCTTCGTCGCATTCTTCGAGCGCTTTGAGTTGAGACTGGAAGCTGATGTTTTTTGTCGAATAATGCTGCCTGCACCTGGACCATACTTTATAAGTACTGTGTATGATTGTAGAACATCTCCTACGAATTCCAGTGTCTTGTCTGTTCTCGCTACCACACTTTTCGTTAAGATCAAGACAAAAAATAGTCGCCAATTAGTATTAACATTACGATAGTACCACACATGTGGTTAGTTAAGTATTGCCTCTTTACGGGTTAAAGTCTCACGGCTTAAAGCTATCCAGTCCGCAAGTGTCATTCACTTTGTTCTTGCACACTGTACTGAAAAATCGTAGCAGTTTGGAAATACAAGTGTTCTCAGAGAGGCTGTTATGTGAAATGCAGAAGTGTTAAAAGTACTTCATTTTTTTATGAATATCTTCCAAACATCATTCGTCATTATTGCTTCTGGTTCTTACGTTTCGTCAGAATGTGAAGTCCTTTTAGAAAGTAATGACAATTCGGGGGCTCCATCCCTGGGCTTTTGACGCCATTGGATGTTAATGCTTTCATCGCGTATGAAGGGCGCGGCCAGACGCTGCTGCAAGTTCGCAGATGCTGCAGCGAGCAAGTCATAAGCTGACCCTTGTGCTGATCGGCCACTTGCACTATTTCGATGGGAGCCTCCGCCGCCTCTTGAAGGGGGAAAAAGTTGAGGGTTATCTTGAGACGCCCTTAGATTTCGTATATCTTTTAATCTCGGATCGTTGGAGGCATCGCTAGCTCGATGCACGGCAATCTGTGGGTTGGCTGGGGACAGCATTTTATGTTTTATACGAGACCCGACGCTTATAAAGTCTGCTTATATATTTTTTGTGGGAGAATGCATCACTGGACAGTTAGGTTTTTTATTTTTCTTCGAATAAATATGTCACATATTGGATAGAGGCTCTATCATAGAGCCCAGACACCGGCGGTACTGTCGTCATTTATTACAAGAGATCATAAACACAATGATGAATCTTTTTCCATGATTGGTTACCTCGATTCCATGTTCCGCTCAAATGAAATCCGTAATGCCTCTTCCATAGCAAACACTACAAAAAAGTTCCCATAACGCTACCTTCATTTTTTTTATCGTACACAAGACCGTGGATGTCCGTTTTCTCACGTCCATGTTATCGTGGTTGTACTCGCGTACTTGTGAGAAACATGGCTAGACATCGTTCAAACGCATACCAACCGACCCACGCCCATAATTTTCTTACTTACGATTTGGCGTTGAACATTAGGCAGTTAGCTGACATCATGAACATTATTATATAATCATAAAATGGGTGAAATTTCTGCAGATTACTTGTATGGTAGCACCGACTGTTTGAAAACAATTGGAGTATGAGCATATTAGATAATTGTGAAATAATGCCACTTCTTGCAAAGGTTAACGTAAACGAACCATGTCTTGCTTACAGCAGTAAAAGGATGGACATTCACACATATTCGTGAAGGAATGCTACTATATGTTTTACACATCCGAGTAAACTCTGTAAACAGAGTATATGTTGTTATTCCAATTCCTCCGTAGATTCTTTAGGCATACGCGTATCCGCACAGGAAAAAAATGTATATACGTTTGCCGGAACTCGTGTGGCTTATAAATGACGACGACAGATCCTTTGCTTCCTAAGGTGGATTCAAGTGAAATCCAAAATCTTGTACTCGTATGACTACTCGAGTTTTTTGTAGGCAGCAGACCCTAGACACTTTAAAGGCGTCGCGTCGTAATTATCATCACATGCGAATTTTTCCCCATCCTCTGCAGCAGGCGTGTGTAAGGCAGAATAAATTTTAGAGAACGAAAGTCATAGATCACTTATTCTCTTTAAAATCGGAACGATGAAGGTTTACTATTGCGTTCGCTTAAGTTTACTTATCCCACGTCGCTGGTGGCCAGCTGGCTAAGTTCTATATACACAACATGAAGCCCATCCATATATGCACGATGATGGCTGCAGTTTTTAGCTTCAAAAGGGGGTAAGCAGAGTTCCAGAATCACCAGAACAAGTGAGCTTGAGCTTACTCCAAAAAACCGTCGAGTCGAGTCTAGACTAGACACACACCGATATTTTCTCTGTAGATTCTCCTTCCGCTTTCCAGTTACACTTCTGCCGTTCGTTCCTCACGACCATACATACGAAAAGGCTAGTGTGGAGAATTGAGCTGCCAGAGAGCTCACACGACGATGTGATCCTCTGTGTTCGAAAGGAAAGCAGCGTCTACCATTTAAACTCCCCTCGTACAAACCGTTTATTCTCTGTTCCTTGTTCATTAATATGTGCAGAAGTGCTCGGACATGGAGCATTACTAATAATATATATATCAGATCAGTGTGTTCTCACATGAGTGTACGGTTGGATACCTCGTCGTGATATGCAGTTTGAGTTGCCAAAACCAACAACTATCTCCTGCTGCCACACGTTTCTCCATACTTCATCATCATAATCGTTCACCTAATATAATCCTTTAGTAAAGTGGTTAGGAGAGAATAAAAGTAGGAACACACACACAACCCAAAGATATTGTGCCGTCATGTGGCACATTTCCATCTTGGAGGAGAGGACAACGATGAAGTTACCCCTTTCGTAATCAGAACTACTTATACCCTTGCTTAAAAAACAAGTTAACTTTGTTTGTCGAGTTTCTATATTCTTCATTGGTTCGGTCTAGAATCTATCAGTATGCTTGTTGATCTTCCCTGGTCGTTATCTCTCTGACGTGATGAATTTTTTTATTCTTGTCGTCATCACCGTCATCCGATTACAATTATTTACTTTGTAAGTCCTCTCTACTTACTTCTCACAAGGGAAAAATCGTTACATTTCCATCATTATCATTGTGATTAGCCGCAGCAATGACAGTTTTCTCTTTCTCCATGTTATGATGGCACAACTGCAGAGCTTCATCACGAAACGAGAAGCACACCAGGAGAAACGGAAAAGGCAGAGAGAGAGGGTTTCAACTCGTCGTGTTGTGTACTTTTCCCAGTAGTAATGCAATGGCATCTTCGGGTTGACGTGACATTTCTCCTGCCACTCTTTCTTCGTAAAGAGGATAAAAGCTTCTAATTGCCAATATTAGTCACCCGAAATGCACACACTTGCTAATACGTCAGAGTGGAGCGGAGTGACAGAGAAAGTTTATCGTGTTATTATTACAAACATATGTATAAAAGTGAAAATGCCCGTACTTAGTATTGGAAAGCTATATGAGCAGCAGTAGGAGCAGCAGCAGGTCTCCGGAGTAATGCAATAGTTCTCATTTGAGAGGAAAAGCAGAGTGGAGCAGTGGTGGTGTAGTGCAGTGCACAACTGTGTGCCTATAACACAAAGAAGAGAGAGGAAAAAATGGATCTGAGTCACGCTATCAAGTAGTGCATTTATCTAGAAATTGTAACTGGGAGAAAGGTTATTACTCGATGGATCTTGTCAGAAAAAAAGAGTGAGCGAAAGGGAGACGAGAGAAGCTTGATACATAAAGATATCTAATGTGTTTCATTCCTGGAGAGTGAGTTGTGAGAGGTGGATGTTTTTTATATATTTTTTCTCCACTCACGCAAAAAAACTCCATATAAAGTACTCAGATGGAAAACCGAATATCTATATAAGGAAGCCTGAAAAATAAGCATAATCCTATCATCATGTTCAACATGTGTGGGGTTGGTTTTTCATTTATACCCTGTTGAATAATAAATGTAGCCAAGCCAAAAAAAATACATGCTACTCTTCTTCCTCAACAGGGCTGACGGCTATGATACTTGATACGTATAATGGGCTGTGTTGCAATTTCTTGATATCTGTGCAGAACATTCGCACATATTTTTAATACTGATTTTAAGTCTACAGATATAAGCTCTGCTCTCAGAGAACACAACTAGCCATTAAGGCAATTTTCTCTGAGAAAATAGTGCTAAAAATGGTACATACATAGAAGATATGGGTATGGTATACGTACGAGAGACTTTCCTTTTTTCTTGTGTTACTCTCATCGGAGTGAAAAAAGTCGTCTCCATTTGACAATGATAAGGGAGCATTTCGTCACATCATGGAAACGGTGATGGTTATGTGCTGATGGAAACTACGAGAAATGGGAATAGGAATGTGCTCTTTCCTCAACCATCCACATCCACCATCCCCACACGACACGCGAGGTTATCAAAAAATTGTACAAAATGTAAGTACATTTTCTCTCTCCAAGTGCAATAAAATTATGCGGAAACAGCAACGCCAACAACAGTTGCTGTTGTGTCCTGCTTGCTGCTGGCTGATAGTAGAGATATGTGAAAAGACGTAGGAGATACATATAGATATACAGCCACCATATATTACTTAGATATATTTGTGATTCATCTAAAAGCATTCTATTTTCAACTGGCTTCTGTCGTAAAAAGCAGGGACTGCGAAAAAAAATGCCGCAACAGACACACACAAAAGTCCGAAGCATATACAGTCACTCGTTTTTACGTTTTACGCATGTAATGACCAAAAGAATACACTATTTGGCTTCTGGAAACTATATCCTTTGCTTTAGGAAAGTGGAAAACTGAGATAGAACGATCAAAAAAGGAAAAATTGTAAAGAAAAGAAAAAGAAAACATGTTTTCTCACATTTCCCATCTGGACTCTCTCAGATACATCATCGAAGTCACTCTGGTGAACAGCATGCGAAAATTGTGGTTGCAAGTGGACAAAGTGAAAATTCCGTGACAGTTGTTGAGTGCAAAGTGACGCTAGTTTTCTCTCCTCTGCTTGTTCAATTATTCTTTTTTAGGCTGGTAATACTCATTGAATCTCGTCGTGAAATGAGTTTTTTTCATATACAATATGCCTACGTCCCCCTCCTCCTTCTCGGATAATTTGTGTGAATTTGTATTGTTAAGTGTCGTCAATGAAATAATTCTTTCTGCACGGGCGTGTATGGAAAAGGTAGCACTTATAACGGTCGAGCCACTAATTTTTTTCGTTCACGTTTGATGTTTTGCTACATCAAAAATCCACTTTGATCGTCTGAAGTTTGGTAAAGGCACTTCGTACCTATACTATAGCCTACTACTCAAAAAAAGCTTTCCAAGACCGACACACCACTCAACAAAGACCAGTTTGTGAAGAGAAGCGCATCCCATATAAAAGACTTACCTTCAAAAAACCTTGTTGAGAATTAGATCGTGGAAAGAAGTGAACGCTTAATAGGTATAAAGCAAGTGTCTCCAGGAATATATGTTCCGAAACATTTTCTGTAGATACACAAAGTCAAAGTGTACTGGTAAATATAGACAGTTTAGTATATAGAATGGAGTAGTGTGTCCCTGTCCCTTCACAGAAGATTGAATAGGTGAACATGATTTTTTGATGGGATTTAATTATTCATGTGGAAAAAGTTGTTCTGTTGATTTTTAAATTCAATTAAGTTAAACTCGACGACAAGAAAATTTTCGTTGTGCTCTTGAACGGGAGCGTGTTGAAAAATAATTTACTTTTTTTGGGAAAAAAACTTTCGCATCTTGTACGTTCCATTCTTATTTCGTTGAGTTGAGATGATTGTGCATATTTTATTTTGATGAGGTAATGCGCGTTGTGAACATACAATGGGAAACTTTGGTGAATGTGGAACGTTGAGTTTTTGCTCATTTAACCCAATTCGCATGTATCTACGTTTTAAAATTGCAACAATGAACTTGTGCTGTCTTGACAAGAACTTGGAGAAGTTGTGAGGGAAAAATTCGACATCCTTGTTTCTATTTTTTGAGGATATCGCGGTCGGATTACATTTTGAATATTCCCTGTACCATAAAATCTTCTTGTAATGATGTTTTATAGATGAAGCATACAACTCTCGCCTGTCTTCAGGCTTTTGAATATACACCTCTTGGGAAATAAGGGCACACACACACATTCTTTCAAAATTCTCATTTTTGAGATAACCCTCTTGCTAGTCTCCTCTTTTTCTGGCACTGACTAGTGAGTCGTCGCATACTGTGCTCGTTTTGTAAATTGCTTTTCATTCAAATATAATTCTCATCGGACATGAAATGACCGATAAGAAAATGGCGTCCTCTTCCTCCTCTTGTACGGCTCAGCGGAAACTATAGTCGCTCTTTCCCCCTAAACTCTAAATTGCCTTCAAGTCAGTCTAACTTTTTAAAAAAATTGATGCTGTAAGCAGAAAGAATTTTTAGTAGGGTCGTAACTTGACTTGCACTTAACATTTGTGGAACATATCCCTGTACATATTTACATTAGGGCATCCTCCTGGGGATGTGGCAATGTCATTGTAGAGATATCTTATTTAGTGAAGAAAAAAACGAGGAAAACAATATGAACATTTATATACCATCTCTATATATACCCTTATGCAAGTCGTTGTAAATGTACTAGAATCATAAACCTAGATAAAATATTTACCTCTCCGCCTCCTCGGAAGAAAATAACTTTACTTCAGACTGCCCGTGTGTAACATTTAGTGTATTAACCTGTGAATATGTCGAGAGAGAGAGAGAGAGAGAGAGAGAAAGAGAAAAAAAGACTTTTCCGAGTACACCAACCTTTTTCGGCTATCCACTACAAAGGTCCTATATATGCTTAGGAAGTATATAGAAATCGGAGGATACACTGTTCCTTGAATATATAGAGACATCGTTTTGAGAATGGCCAAATTGTGTTCCTGGTTTCAAGGGACTAGAAAGTCTAGAGGATCTCTCGCCAGAAGCATAATAGGAGAGAGAATCCATGGAGGAAATGAAATTCTAAACTGTACATATATAGGTTTACCAACCGACAATCATCCCAACTTATCCCTTTTATTAAAAGTCAATATTTACAAACTACTTAGGTGGAATTATCCTTCTTAAAGGAATAAAGAAACCGTTGTTGGATGACGCGGGTCGAAAAATGGAGAAAGAAGAAGAATTGTGCGCCTATTGCAATCAAAGAATATGGTTATTTCATATGAGAGAGAGAGAGTGAAAGTGAGGAGGAGTGAGTAAAAAGTGTGCATCTTCCTTTCTTTATTTTTTATGCATAACATGGTTTTCATTTTATTGTGATTTCATACAGAGATCCTGGCGAGAGAAAAAATGTTGCTTGATATAACAGTTGGTTGAATAAGACTGCTTGTCATTGACTTCCTGTTCATCTTCTCCTTCGTGATAATATCCCATTCAACTCTATCGCAACTACGCTTCATTGTGCTACACGCTGTCGCATATGCATGTGTGTGGAGAGTGGAGGAGATACAAGGTTGTGAAGAGACAAAATTCGACTCGTAGTTGTTGGTTGGTAGGTAAATTGGCATAACACTGTTAAAAGGACTTGGTTGACTTGACTTGAATGAATCTAGAGGAGAAGGAACTGGAAGTTGAGAAGAGGGAGAGAGCCCCATACTGCATCTTGATAGAAACGGAAAGGAAATGCTCTAATCTAATTTGTTGTGTGGTGACAGTCATGTCATTTCACCAAGAAATTCAAGTATACTTGTGCGAAATCACATGGTGCTGGCATGTTTACAAAATGTGAGACTTTTGCAAGGAGGAGAGATGTGATGAGAGTGCATCCAAACCGTGGCACATGCCAAACCGTTCAAAATCATCTTAAATTTCTATTTCCTCGGAGTCTGCCAACCAGCGGACGAAACTGTGCACAATGTGACCCTTTTCCACGAAACTGTATTCTTGATATTAATAACTACAAGGAATGCATATAGACAGAGGTACTATACACACATCATGAAATTGTGGATGGTGTGTTTGCATGCCTCCTCTTATATAAGGTCTTTTGTAATTTGACTTCCTCCTTAAACTGTTTCTAATAAGTGGAGGAATTTATAAGCTTTGAGAATTCGCACGCTCGCGCTCACACAAACGGCTTCGAAATTACAGCACTTCAACACTATAGCTAATATGGTTTGACTTAATTGAAGACTTGCTTGACTCGTTGAGGATTTTGCTTCATCAATTTTTGAGCAGAAAACTACCTTTGTTCTCTCTGGTAACCTTCTTAATGAAGTGGAAGAAAGGAGAGCATCATTCGCATCGCCTTTTTACACAACAACCACAAGGATTGAGTTCTTTTCGTCACACTTTCTAATTTCTTTAAGTGGTGAAAGAGCACAAGAGCACACACGTATATTCATTAAGGAATGCGAATACAGAAACAAATGATGAAAAAGAAGGCTAAAAACAGAAAGATTTTTCATCGTGCCTCTTGTTTTCTTCGGGTTTTGTATTTCCTGGATTTACCCGTGTACGATAATATTCCCTTAAGATAATACATCTTTCATTCAAGGAAAAAAGAGCCAAGAGCTCTTCTGGAAGCTAGAGAACTACAAATACGTCTATAGTTGATGTCTTACATTTTGTTTATGTGAGTGTGTGTGTGCTGTGTGACTGCCCTAGAGTACGTGCACGAATGCCGCACATTTTTTCTCCTTTCTCCATCCAATCCTATAATGTCTAATGTACCAATGAGAACATATATCAGACGCACTCCATTCTTCGTTTCAATTCCTTTTCTTTTCTCCGCTCGAAAACATCCTCTTGACTGACTTGACTACAGAAAGACCTTTATAAAGTCGTAGTTATTTTTTCTTAGTCCCACTCACTTTCTCCACTTTAGTCTTCCTTTTCAACTATATCAAAGACCATATTATATTTTCAAAAAAATACTCTCAAAAAAACACTACCGGCCCTTTGCCGTGTTGAAAGGAGGAAGAAGAACAGGAGAGAGGGTCTTTACACGTACAGAGAAACGTGTGCACATGAGATATTTCAGAAACGAGAGTGGAGACATTTAGAAACTTTGCATTTTCCCAAGAGACAAAGGCACTGTCTTTATATGTAAACTGGAGGCAAAACTTGTGAATACTTGAAAAAAAACTACTCATATATTTCGTTATTGTAGTATGCTGGTATAAAGTAGTATTAAGGTTTTGCATCTAAACAATCAGTCATTTTTTACTTTTCGGAGCATATATAGTCAGACAAAACACGCTTTGTATTCAAAGAGAAAGTTTCACCCTGAGCTGTTGTCTGCTATTAAGAACTTTCTTAAATTTTAAAGCGCCGCATTGCAATGATGCTTTATTTTATTTTGTACGTCTATCCCTATCTAAGGTACGTTATTTTATTATCAAAGTGCCCATCCCAATGCTGAATAATATACATACGTCTTCCACTTTAAATGAGAACAATAATACACAGCTCAACTTTACATGCAATTTATATCATGATTAATGATAGTACATCGCATATGCCCATTGTATGGATCAAACGTCAGCAAAATAGTCAAGCAAACGGAGACTTTTAATACCTATATACTTCCTTCCTTGTGGATTACGTGAAGGTATGTAGGTAAAATATATTGTTCACGTAATTCAAACATCTTGCTGTCTCCCAGCTACATTATAATGGTATAGTTGCGTATTAAGATGGGTGACAATGAGTGCACTTCACAATGATAACTGCTCTGCTCACATCAGTAGGCCCGCTCTATATCATCCTAGCGTCATGTCAGACATGCTACATAAGCAAGAGTTGGACGCAAGTGGCATTCAAGTGGGCAACGAATGGGTCTTACGTGCCTACGATGATGTTTGCAGATGAGACACTCGATTGACTCAATTCGTTTTCTCTGACGACAATAAGCTCCCGAAACTGCATAAGATCGTCAGATAACACTAAATTAGGTTTGAAGAATCGTGTCAGCAGGCGACTAACATGACCTGGCATATATATACTTGAGACATCTGCTTTATAGGCCTTGTTACATATAATATTCGACACGTTTCCACCATGTAGATATGTGCAAATAATATGAGAATTGTGCCGTGCCATATCCGTCGTTCCTTCAAACAACTTTGTTTTTTGAGCATTACTTATAGACAGTTGGATTTGGATCGCATATGGAGTCGTTGAGCACTTCAACATCACCAGAAGAGCGTCATGTGAGGAGAAGAGAGAGCGAAAATAAGCAGCACACGCGGATGAGTTGAAGTTGAAGCACTCTCGTGAAAAGCGGTGGGAGAAGTATATATATTTTGACTAGATTACATACAGTTTTATGACACATGCATAAATGTGCTAT
The DNA here is from genome assembly GCA_034687055.1 of Heteromurus nitidus. Classification (NCBI taxonomy): domain Eukaryota; kingdom Metazoa; phylum Arthropoda; class Collembola; order Entomobryomorpha; family Entomobryidae; genus Heteromurus; species Heteromurus nitidus. The sequence continues at coordinate 14,573 of JAQFZW010001727.1, forward strand.
TGTGGTCGTGTCGTGTGGTCATTTCTCTTTGTGGTTTTGGAGGAAACCACACTATCATGTCTCTGACTTTGAGTAAAACATCGTATTATCCTTTTATTTTCTTGTCCTTTGTTTTGGTTAAATTGACCTCTTGGCTATTTTGGGCAGAATAGGAGATGAGAACTCTACAAGTAATTCGACACCAAAGGGAAATAGGGTATGTAATATAAACTGCAGGAGGGTTTGTTGTAGTAGTAGTCTGGCAATGATGCCATTGTTTGCCAGTCCTTTAGCCCCCGGATATTAAATGCAGAATGACGTTTCCTTTCAAGTCACTGGAAACTCTCTCTCATCACCTTTTTTTGGCATATTGTCTCCACATAATAATATTCACTGCATGATGTCTGCCTGTAGGCTAGAAAGGAACAAATATAATCGATGAATGCAAACGAATTCATGCTAATACGATGTATATATGCTTGTGCTTCCTCAAATAACACGTTTGCCAGTTGCAAACACAAAATATTTTCTCAGCTTTTGTGCACGTTTTATCCCATTCCGGTAACATATGCTCTTTTATTGCTGGGAAGAAGAGCCAAAAAGCTGAGCTAAACCGTTTTTACGTATGTACATTCTTACCTCTCTAAAAGTAAACTACCTCTATGATAATGTTCGCAATTTTCCTTTTTTGTAGGCAATCTATTGGACTAGTGCTGCTGCAGCGACTCTTCCAGCGCAGAGGAACAATTCGGACCATTTACAATCAAATTGCCTTCATTCAGTACATGCAATCAACAAATTGTGTGAGGGAAGCCAAATTGCAGATTTTAAACGCAATTAGAGAACATACACTGTCATTATCAGCTAAATTCATCTGCCATGTTAGCGTATATCAAACAACGTGTATGAAAAGAAGAGGAAAAAAGCCGTGTGAGAGAGTATATAGTCAATGACTTGAAAGGACACATCTTCTTACGGGAATATGTTTAAAGAACTCTCTTTGAAGTATGTTTCCTTTCACAATCTCATGGTGCATGTGGATGTGGCTTTCCCAGCGTTAGCTTCAGTGAAATGTACACAAAGGATTCGGGCCATCTTCAGTGATGATAATTTCCTTAATGGAGACAACATTTCCATTGTTAGAGCTCAGTTGCATTGTCTACCAGAAGATAGTCAACTTTCTCCGTAAAAGCTCATTCAACAGATTTGTGCTTGAGAACATGTTTCTCATCATCGCAAAACGTTCTCGCTAAATTAGATACTGTGCAATGTTCTTGTCGAATGACGAATCAATACAAGACGCTATGAACTCATTTATGAACACTGCCAGCATGTGCATATTGTATGGCTGCACAATTTTTGATCCGCATGGATGGATCTTTTTTCACCAATGGTCCATTATTGGGAAGTCAAAATGACAGAATAATTCATTGTTTAAAAAAAGTAACAAGATGCTGCTACGAAAGATATCAGATTGATGTCGGAAGGTTGAAGAATAAGTTTTTTTTCCAGACATGGGACGACGAATCGTGTACCCTGCAAACATAAACTAAAAAGACGAGAGAGAAAAACTCTACGACTTGTGGAAAGTTGGATGGATTTTTTTCCTTCAATGGCTTAAACTTTCACCGATACAAGTATTGAATTAGGAATATCCTGAGGCTGACAAAATGGCAACGCTTCCTATAACCAACCAAGACGTTCCAGCAACGCGTCAAGCGGGTGTATGTCAGTTTCTTAATATGAAAGAAGAAAATATTAGATTTATCCTATTGGCAGTTCTCCTATTCTTTTATCTCGCGGTTGGAGCTTTTCTATTTCAAACGGTGGAAGAAACAGCGGAGAAGAAGACTCGAGAAGACTTTGCAACTTTATACGATCAATTCGTTCGTAATCTCACTGGTCTCCATTCTATCGCCTTCGGATTCGACGGTGCTGGTGAAAGTGGTAACGACTTTAGTGTGTCGTCGTCGTCGTCGAGTGGTAGTGGCGGCGGCGGCGGTGGTGGTGCTGTGGGAGCTGAAAGTGGTAATGTTGCTCATGATGGCGTGATGATGGAAAATGTTGGCAGTAGCAGCAGCAGTGCTGCTTCCTCAGAGCAGAGAGATAATAATAGTGACAAAATAACCATCAACGGAAACACAGTCAACGGATCTTGGAATTCCAGCAGTAGTCATTCCTTTCTCTCCGATATAGACAAGTCAACAAGTAGTTTCGACCGAAGTGCGGATGCATATTACGCCAGGCAACCTCCTTCCATTGAAAACTTGCACGATCTCCTATTTGCCTATGGTAATGCAACGCAGGCGGGTGTGATTTGGAAACGGAGACGGTGGGACTATGTTGGAAGTTTTCACTTTACATGGACGATTGTCTCCACTATCGGTAAGCTAATTCTACACTTTCCCTGCGTTGGTTTGTACGTGGTGAGTAATATTATATAGGGCAAATGACGGTAGTTGAATTTGCGTTATTGCGTAAGTTTGTATGTGGCTTTTCACAGTCACATGCATTTCTACGAAACGAAATACGTCTTACGGAACAATTTACACAACGTAATCTGTAATTCCTCCTTGACTTTTGCAATGTGGTGAGTGGTGGGTTGTACTGGCATTTAACCTTCTATATTTTCATCCCATGTAGCAACTGTTTCCTTTGCTAATAGAAAGCAAATGCTTGAAAATGAACACAAAGCATATCTGTATATAACATCGGAGTGGTGTTATCCTGATGGTATATATTTTCTTAGATACATATTATTATGTCTTGCCATTCGTTGTAACTACTGCTTCCGATGTGCAATATGCTCAAAATATTGCGAAATCGACATAGACAAACATACAAGATTTGCGGAAGGTTGATGTTATGAGACAATGGCATTCACAAACAGCGTAAAGCGTAGGCAGTAAGCATGTAGCAAATTCTATCTACGAGTTCAATGTAATCCCGAAAATTTAATCCGATGGAGAAAGCTATGACGGAAACGGAAGGTTTTTAGTTATGTTGTTTGGATGTATTAATAAACAAAGGTTGACCTTGTTTTAGGGCAAACGTATGTTAAAAAGCTCTAAAGTTTTAGATTTCCGCCAGTTAAAATTATGAAGCGCTATACTCCGACCAAGAGTATCGAATATTCGTGCAAAATTGGTTTGATGGCAATGGTACTCCAGAAGTCTTGCGGGACTTGAAATAGCGTCAGGTTTCTTTCTGCCCATATGGTAGGATTACGTAAGACCAGCATTTTTCTGTTATTTTTATGAAGCAATCCGCCTTGAAGCTACACAATTGTGTTGAGTATGTGTGTTTTGTGCACATTCTCCATAATGTACATTAAGTGATCCCTCTCCAATTTCAAAAAATTTTCAAGAACAACCAAAAGCTCGTTGTTTATACTTCACATCGAAAGTGCGAACATTAATATTTCAGAGGATGTATGTGAACAATTGGAAAATGGAGGTCTCAGCTGCACATAAACGTATAGTGGATCCCATTTCTCCCGGTCAGAAGAGTTACTACGCTAGAACATCTCTGCAAATATATATTTTTTCTGTAGAAGGCTATATATGAACGTGTATTTGCTGTGCAATAATAATATGTGTACACTCAAGAAAAGGCGATGGAGGCAGCTGTATCACTATTTTGGTCATTTATTTCCTTCACAAAGCTTCAGTGGTTCAACCCAAGATCTCACCCGAGACGAAGCATTACTTTCTCCATTAAAAATGCATGGGAAAGGATTTAAATCCTAGTTATTTATGGGGAAAGCCATTCTCTCTTTTAAGCATGCAGCCTTCCGGTGTTACACTTTTCCATAGAATCCTCTGTATTTTAACTTGGATTCCAGATCCTCCATGCTTTCAGTCTAAAGGCTGCTCCAATGCTTTATATAATGGATTCTTAGCGAAATATGTTTTAAAACCGACGTTTTTTGGCCAGAAAAAAACTAAGTAAGCAGAGACGCAAACTCGCAAAGACAGGACACCGCGAGTGCGAGAGTAGTTTGCACTCGCCCACGAAGCATAATAATATAGCCTCCTCACACGGTCACACGAAAATGTCTGGCATTTTGTTAAACCGTGCAGATATTAGCTGCCAAAAATAGAGAGGTGATATGGTGCTTCGAACTTCATGTATGGAAACGAGTATTTGCTTAACCTTTGAATTTCATGAGCTTATATGACTTAGTAGCTAGTTTCCTCGAACTATTACCATTACTTTACATTATTATTTGGAAATATGACGTTCGTGCTGCTTATACCAATAAAAGTACAATATACAACGGCGTGCGACACGAAAATCAACAAAAGATATGCATATATTTACTTCGTTTTTTGTAAATCTGAAGATTCCAGACGTATATCATATGCATAGTTGAATTGATCTCAACTATATATAATAAAATTGCAAAAGAGTTCTAGGAAAGAGTGATGTGATATATGGATAAACTCTCATGCTGCATTTCTACCAAAGTTCAAAATATATTTAGCATTCCATCCCGTCCCAGAAGTATAACAGTAGGCCAAAAAAAGTCATGTGCTCTAAACCAGTACCGTTTATGCTTGAATTTCAGTCATCACTTTGAAGGAAATTGCTTCTAAACAGAGGAGTTTTGCTCATGCGTATGTATATTGCCAGGTTAGGATGCTAGTTGCGTTTACTAGATTCTCTGAGGATGATTACAGTCATTTTCTCGTTAAATGCTTCTCTCTCTCCGCCAAAAAACATTCCTTCTCTCCACGATCTATTTTACAGCGAGAAGGAATACTGGAGAGATGGATATGATTATATACGTATTGCATTGGGGATATAAAAAGATATGCTTCAAAGCACTTATCTCTGGCCAAACTTTATTAGTCTTTTTATATATAAGTTGTATGCATGTGTTTTCTCAAAAGCTGAAATAAAAATGAAATTCCATGTTTTACTGCTACATTTGCATAATCTACTACTGGTGCACTTCATCTTTCTTTAGACTTTTCTTCAATTGCTACACTTAAATTAGTGCACGGGAGCACATCAGTTATATTAACTCCGTTTTATGAAGTATTTTTCTCAAGTTTTCTACTTCAGTGGAGCTGTGCATGGCACACACACATGTCAAGTTCCGCTATTTAAACTTCATCACTGACGATGAGAGAAAATATATTATGCGCTCGAGGGATACGTATGCCTTAAAAGTATTATTAACGCAAACATATGCCTACCCGAGGCACACGTATCTACTTGTTAGACGTTGGAAAGCTCAGACGGAAACACGCACGCGTTATTGACTTTCCTGACACATTTTAAACCGTTCACAATACCTCCTTTCATTTCAAAAACTAAAAAACATTCACATTCCAAGTCTGTAATTCAGTGCCCTGCTACTACCCAAATATATCCGTATTAATATGCACTTGCTAAGGCCACACTGACATAGGGCTATCCACATCCACTACTACTAATTGGGGTAAAGTGATCATACCTTCATAAGCAGTAGCAATATCCTAGTCGTATAATTTTATTCCTTTGTTCAGGGATGAGTTGTCAACAGAATTGTATCATTCTAAGAAATTTAGTAAGTGAAATATTATAAAAGTGCTCCGAAGCATCCCAACGGTTTCGTAACATTTCTGTGAACTTGGAACCTCTTTGTCCCACAAGTGGATCCACTCCTTTCATGAACGATCACGCGGAAGGCGGACTTGGAAATGTTGAATTGATGAACATATTTAGTATGCCAGGCTTTGTGATGATAATGCTGATGACTACGATCGATGATGATTATATAAATATCTCTTGATATTTTAGTCAACTTGAATTCATTATTATAGAATCTCTTTGATAAGTGAACCGGATTGATGTCGACATAATGTGTTGCTCTACATAGTATTCACTCAACTGTTGTCCATATATATACTTCTATCATCTCATACTGTTTATACTCGTCATCGTCATCAGTGTTCAGTCACGCAATTTAAACGCAAAATTCTCTTCTTCCCTTAGATGTGTAGCAATAATAACAGTCGCTCTTTGTTCATCATATCAAACGTCGAATGCGGTGCTACATATAAGTTGAGAATCGTTTTTTTGTGACATGGAAAATATAGGGGCGCGTGACGTGATAAGCACGTCGATGCCTGCATGTCATAAAAATAATCGAACAAGGTTGTGAAATATATGAACAATCACTAAAATTCCAGCTCCAGTTCATGGTTATAAATAGTACGCTTGTGAATTGCCGTAGAAGATTTAACAATGCAATAGAAAGTTAAACGCTACTACGTGTGGGAAGTGAACTAAATTCCACCCGAACTTTAGCATTTTTGGCTATAATAAAAACAAAGGCCTGTTCACAGAACTTATCTGAGTGAAAGCTTAGTCCACATCCAGAGTACACAAAGGTGTGTAGTGTGGATGTGTACCGTAATGACTGCTGTTGATGATCAGAATATAATTTGCATGCGACACACCTCAAATTGCTATTATAAACTCTTTATGTAAACCCTATCTCACTTTATGTATATGGCGCGATTTAAGCCATAAAATTGACACACAATTTGCTGGTTACTTTCCATTAAACCCGTATGCACGAACGTACTACGTATGCACAAGGGCACTATGATTCGGAGGAACATGCCCTAGTTTGTTTTCAATTCATGGCCATTCCAGGCTCTGTTTAATATATTTTTCATACATTGTGTTTCGGATGGCAGGAGACATGATGATGGTGATGAGGTGAACAAGAATAAGCTCCGAACCGTAGTAGTAGCAGCAGTCTGTTGCTTTTATTGTGTTGCTGAAAGCCCCAGTATTTATAAAAAGGCCCACTATGAAAATTGCCTCCGTAAATCGATGATGAAACCTTTCGCCTCAGTCACACCAGCATGCATCCATTTATATATTTAGTAATAAACTGCTACAGCGATACACTGGACTGGTGCTACTATCTAGCAATAACGTGAGACTAGGATAATAAAAGTGGACTGCAAATAGACTACATGGCGAAATGTTTCTTGGTGGGGGAAAGTACTGAAAAGGGAACTGCAAATAAAGCAGATTAATGTTCATACACTTTCACTTTATGTTCCGTGTAATGTACCTCCCCCCGCTTTTTGTTCCATTATACTCTTACAGTTTTGCACAATGCAGGAAATGGGGATGTAAGGCTGGATTTCGCATTAACGCTCCCTCTATACATCATGTGAAACGAGGCAGGGAGGACAAAGAAAGCGCTATTGTTGTACCACTCTCAGATGGCTTTAGATACAGTTCACCACAGGATTTGCACTAAGGTCATTCAGAGAGACAAGAACTCTAAGGCAATTTACTTCGTTTTGGGTTGGTTGTAGATGTAGACTAGGAAAATGAGCGCTTTTATTGTAACTTACGGAAAATAAATGAACATTGTCGATGAGAAAAACACACCTAGCGTGCCGTGTGTGTGTCAACGTGCGTTGTGTGACCAAATACTTTTTTTTGCACACAACCCAGACTCGCAGACTAGACTAGAGAAAAGAGGGCAATACACAATAAAACGAATACTTGCAAAGTTAATCAGCTATCATTTGTTTGGTTGATATATACATACATACATACATACGCATAGTGGAAGTCCAAATTTATGGAAAACCAAATTTAAATTAAAGTTTGTTTCATAAGGTCCCGAATAGCCTGCCAAATATCAGGAGGATACTTTTAAATGACAAGAAGTAGGCATTCGTGAACAACGCAAATATAAAATTAGGATAAAAGTGATCGTGATGGATGTTTGGAATTGTCATTCTTGGAAGGGATGTTGCGTTCCCCGAAAAAGAAGATACAGAACTGAAGTGTTATTCGTATCTGACTCTGACAGTGTGTTGAGATGGCATGTAACGTTTAGAGTTTTTCCTCCTATAAATGTCCCATAACGTAACTAACAACAGTATTTACTGTTAGGTATATGGCTTTGCGAAGGGAGAAATTGCTGCAAGGCGACTTGTCTGAAGTGAAGACGGCTTAACGTTGAGCTGAAGTAAATTGAACTTGATGTACCTATACAGATCGTGTAAGTGCGCAGTCAACAGTCGTCCACACATGTTTCTTGAGATGAGTTTTTCTTTCCTTTTCTCTCCTTGATTCCTGCTCCTGACTACCTCTCGTGGTGCTATCAAGACAAGACTTTTTATAATGTTTAAGTATGGTACAACTACGAATCACATACGATCTATATTGTGTGTGCTAATGCAAAAAAAACTTTCCAATATAATATTAGTATATTAAAATTAAGAAATAAAAGTTTATAAGATAAGCCTACTTAGGGAAACTTATTTAAAACTAAGCCGAAGTTGCGGTACTCCTGACTGACGTTCGCATTTTCTTCTCCGATGACTTTCCTTTTAGGGTTATTAATTTAACGTGTAAGTATTTTTATAGTGTGCTTAGAATATATTTTCCCCCTGTTTGTTGTTTTTGCAAGTTTTTCACTTACAAAAGTGTACACTAGGAGAATAAGTTTTTTAGAGAAATTCTTTCTTAAGTATCGAATATTATGTATTATTTATTCATGTCAGTGTATATAGTGCATCACACCATTAAAAATCTGCTGGTATTTTCCTTACTACAGGATGTTTTTGTATTATTAATTTGTTTTATGGGAATTCATAGGCTTCAGGGATGAAATTTAGTATTATTCATCCCCTTCACCAAAACATAGTCATTTGAGATATATAGTTTTATTCACATGTTTCAGCTAGGCACAGAATCAGAAATGATATAGTTTTCCACATGCCGGTTCTTCGTGTCCTGAGGAAAGTCGAAAGATATCGCTGAAAGCTTGACGTGATAAAAACGTATCAAAATAACCTCCCGCCCAGCCCGTGAATTATTCATTTAGATATTATAGTATGCTGTTGTATAACCAAATCTTGTGGTTGTCGGAGGGAATTTTTTT
>JAQFZW010001728.1:0-23462 GCA_034687055.1 Heteromurus nitidus
ACCGATATTTCGACTCTACAGCACCGAATCTTCGACTCTACAGCACCGAATTTTCCAGCACCGATATTTCGACTCTACAGCACCGAATTTTCCAGCACCGATATTTCGACTCTACAGCACCGAATCTTCGACTCTACAGCACCGAATTTTCCAGCACCGATATTTCGACTCTACAGCACCGAATTTTCCAGCACCGATATTTCAACTCTAGAGCACCGAATCTTTTTCCACTCCAAAGCACCGAATCTTCCAGCAAAAAAAGGCGAAGAAAAAAAGTAGAAGAATGAACTAATGCCGAGACTGGGGTAGAAACATTTTATTCCATAACTTCATTCCTCATAAAATACGCTATGTATATATACATAGATGGGTCCGCCTGTTCTCAACGCACATACACATAAACAAATCCCCTTGGACAAAAACACACGTACAGGGTGTAGATGTGTGTCTCGAGAGCGCAGCACTGCTTGAGTGCACAAACGAAAGTTGAGAAAGACGAAAAGATCTGGGAGCGCAAGATCGTTCTCCCAGCCGCATTTGTACTCTCCCAAACGCGCATATTTCTCTCCCAGCCGCAATTGTGGTCTCCTATAGTTCAAATACGAAAATAGCTTAAAGTGTACGTGTTGCTGGAAAGTCTTGCTATTTACCTTATAAACTTGCGCAGCGAAGCTGAAAAGCAAGTTATTGATAATGGTTGCGGCGTCTGTCCGTCTGTCCCACAGCACGATAACTTTCGAAACGCTTGACTTTTTCAAACTCTTTTCACCAGTTGACATTAGAGATAAAAACAGCTCAAGTTCGTAGATGGGCAAAATTGGCCAACTCTAACCGTCACTTTGTAACCGTCACTTTTTGCTTCAAATAGCAATATATATATATATAGCATGTGATATATGATTCGACGCGTCTCGATGAGATATATACACACACGAAAATGGTTTTTTGAATTTGACCTTCTACATTGGGTAAAAAGTCAACATGTAGTTTTATGGCTATAACAGCCACGCCGTTTGACTTTTTCAAAATCTCTTTTCGCCATGCGATACTACAGATCAAAAGACAGTTCAGGTTCGTTAATGGCCAAAATTGGTCAACTCTAACGGTCACTTTGTAACCGTCACCATACTTTTTCAAATCACAACATAGGGAATGTGATATATCATTCGAAGGGTCTCAATGAGATACGATATTTCGAGAACGAAAAACATAATATTACTTAAGGGGGAAAAATGTGACTGGAAAAATACACAGATAAAATGTGTGATGCACAGATAACCTTTGTTCACCTTTACGTATCGCTTTTTGAGAAGTGTGAAATCATGAAAAGAGTTGAATGTAATGAAAATCCTAATAATTTCATGGATGAGTGTTTGAGAAATGAAAATGACCCAATGTGCATTTTGAAGTGAAAGAGAAAGGACTATATCGTTAAAAATTTTGTTTTTCATTCACCTAACACTTTGTGAGAAGAAAAATTTTGTTTGTTTTTGTACCTTTAAAAATGGAAAATGTCATTTTCTCAAAAGTGGATCCGCGTGCATTTACGCCGGTGCGAGCGACATCGCCTGCCGTCGGTTGGCTATTAAAAGCGATTGATAATTACTTTTTGCTTTCAACGGAGACGCAGACCTGGACAACTGGACTGCGACTGACGTTGCCGCCCGGTTTTCATGCTATGTTGGTGTTGTCCGAAGAGTTACGCCTTCGTGGATGCATATTAGGGACAACCACTTGGTATGCGCAACATGATGAAGAAATTACGTTCAATATACGTAATTTTTCGGATTGCCGGAGTTTGCGTGTCATGCGTGGTGATCCTTTATTACACGTTATCGTGATACAAAATGCAATGCATTTGAAAGGAATTTTGGAGGTTAGTTCTTTGTGTGCTTAAAAAACCAGTTTATATGCTACCTAAAATTTGGCTATTTTTACTAATATATGATGATTTTATAAATTTAGGGTTATATTTCTCCTAAAAAAAAGAAGTCTTTGAAACCAAGTGATGACCTGGTGGTGACACAATTTGTGTCTTTGGGGAAGTCATCTCAAGCAGCGGAGGAGCCTAAACCTGGACCTTCCTCATCACGCTAGCCGTTCATCACGCTCTTGCGCGTGTGATTACAAATAAATAACAAAGGTTTATTTGTCAGCAAAAGATGAGCGTGTAAATAAAATCGCACTGAAAAAAAAATTATTGTGCTTGGCTGCATTTCATTGTCCATTTTCTTAATGAACTAATGTACTCAAATGGTTGCATAAAATCTGACTTGTGTGCGAAAGGAGAGAACATGGCCATTGTTCTTGCACATGAAAGCATCGTCGTGCTATTGCAACAAATATATTTCGTTATATATTTCTTCGAGTAAATGTCATATTTTTCTCGGCATAAATCAATTAGCAGACCAATGTGAATAATGGGTTTCGTAACTCATTCTACGGCGCCCAATCATTTTGCTCTTTACTGTACCGAATTTTTAGCGACAGTAAATTACGTTTTTGATTTAACATGAGAGGGAATAATATTTGTTTGTAATTACGTAAGATTGAATTACGATCCCCCAAATCTTGCACGTAGGGTTCATTCTAATTTATTATTTCCATACATATGATAATTTATAATAATTTCCAGAAATTACGGAATTTAAAACTAGAAATCTATTTGAGAAATAAGCTTGAACTCTGTTGTAAATCAAAGCTTAAGTTAAAGTACCCTAGGTTAAGCTTAATCTCGAGAAATTACCCTTTTAAAAAGCCATGTATATTTTCGCGGTTTGTTTCTCCGTCCAACCCTTGATTCAGGCAAAGAATATAATAACGTGTCTTTGCGGAAAAATCCTGCAACAATTTTCGAGTAAATAAAACAATATTGACATCTAGCATTAGTGTGGACATTAGTTTAATATAATTTATTGGATTAAAGGTACCTCCAATTCCCCCAATGGCTGTAAAAAACTGGGATGGCTCATCTATAAACAAGATCTCAGGGGCATTCCTTTTGAACGTACGGTTAATATGTGCAGAAAATGGCAAGCATTTACGTAGAAAGTAAGTTCCGTTCGCCTAAATCGAATTTCAGACGCTAAGAAATTTTAAGAAATTTATACGTAACATAAAAACTGTTAATGAAAAACAGTACCTGTCCGTTGGATATTTCAATTTCTGGGAATTCAATAGCTCCTGAATGGTATTCATAGTAATGATGACCTGTTAGAGGCATCCTGAAGAAAGTAACAAAATTGTTCTAAAAGTATACCAACCATATATTGTCCAACCGTACTCTGGAAATTTTCAACGAACCGATAATCCAGGACACTTATATGTACGTTGTTTGAGATCAAAACCATTTGAACCTGTTTCGATCTTAAGGCCATTCTTGTTTCGTTAGTTCCAAAGAAAACGTCGTTCTTATAGGACAGCATGCTATTTTGCAATAAGTTTAATAGCAAAGACTGTTCTTTCTTAGTTTTTCTTGGTAGCATAGCAGTTTCATCAATGTGATCCTAAATATAAAAATAATTTAATGGGAATATTAAACGCCACCAATAACTTATTACAAACACCTTTAAACGACATTTCAAGGTTGCTTGCGGCCCATGGTTCCTCCACCAATCTATTATATCATGTTGTATGTCCAGAAAATCTTGATCTTCCCATGGGACCGCTTGGGAGGTACCACGAACTGTGAATAAAAAAATACATGTAATATTGGGGCGATTTAAAGTGTTAGGAGTTACTACTTCGTACCTGTGACGAACAACAAATACAAGAGTGTAAAAATCTTAGTCATGCTTGCTGAATACTATATCTTATGCAAGCAAAATGATTCGGTGCTCTTCTTACGACGTACTGATGATTCCGAGTGCGAAACAAAATGCACACTGCAAGGAGTTCGCTCCGATACATCTGCTAATGCTTGGACGAGAGTAGAGATTATGCACTATAGTGTTGCTTAAAATAGCCGGATGTTGGAGATTACACAGTCAGTGATGAGTGGAAACTTGTCGAGTGTTACCACAAAAAATCAATTGGGCAACTCGAGCAAAGACGAGAATAAAATCAAAATGAAGTTATTGCTCATTTTGGTGTGGTTTGTGCATGTTTTAGAAATATGTCAAGCATGCAACACATACAATAACCAGAAAGAAATTCACCTTCATGGTAAGGGAAATAAAAAAATTATTTTAACCCATGTTTTACTTTATTTTAATATTTTTGTTTTAATATTTTCGTCTTGTTGTTATTGTAGTGTATGACTGCGATGAAATGGAGAGTGAAGAACTCGGTATAGTAACTAATTACTTATGATGTGTTTATAATCTAATACGGAAAAACTAAATGATGAATCTCTCATAGGAAAGTATATCACGAAGCAAACTAAATCAAAGCGATTTGCTTTCGCCGATCGAAACACCTGCGAGAAGGTTCCTATATATGACACCGTGAGAACGTAATATCAACAATAACATCTTTGTAACAATTTGTAATGCAACTTCATATAGGAAACGATGGACTTATTATCAGAACGAGCCACCAAGATACAAACCGAGCATATTAACCCTGAAAGGGCGTCAACTTTGTATACGTATCAATTCTACACTTATCCTGAAAGAGTAAGAGCAAATATATTTAGAAAGTATATTTTTGTAATAAATTTTATTTAAGGATTTGTATTTGCAATTAAGGTTTTTGCTGGTCCACGGAGCACGACTGAAGCTCTCATGGAAGGAAAGTCATTTAACATCGTTCTGGACAAAAATATTAACTTTTACGTATTTTACTTAAAAGATAAATCTACGAATGCTACCATGGAAAAAATTATGACGACCGAAGATATATCCAACGTCGAAAATGACAAGGTTTGTGTTATTATGTAAATACAGACGTATTTAAGGTTGGTATTAATTCTTGGTCTGTTTAGATACAAGTGATCCGTTGTGAACATCTTCTTTATTACCTATCAAAGAACGCGAAACCATTCAGCATAACAATATCGAATTATCGAAATTCGAATCCCGAGTACCGGTTTTGGAAACAAACTGGCGGGATTGGAGGATTTTACAAGAAATCGTTTCGTGATGCCAATTTAACTACGTCTATTTAGATCCTGGCAATTCAAACCTTTGGAGTGGCTATTGTAATTCTCGTAGATTCTCAATTCTCAAAAATTCTCAGGAACAACTTCACAATTATACGTGGTATACCTTATGGTAACCTTTGATATTCGCTGTTCAGTGTTCAATATATATATGCATATGAAAAAGTTACAACCACTGCTGTTCCGTGAATAATTTGTTCAGTCATGACCATGCATACAGACGACTTCATAAATATGGCATATTTTGGCATGTTTGGTGCGGAACCTAGGCCAATTATAAATAGAACAGGTTTTCGCTCACAATGAGAACGAGGCCAACGTGAACATTATGATATACATTTAAGTTTGTGGTATATGGTATGCATCGACTTCAAATCCGGGTTGCATTAGCATTCCTCATGACGGAACAGTGGGCATTTATCGGTTTAGGAGAACCCAAACTCTTGAAACTTCGCACTAATGCAAAAACATGCTCATGAGCTATTTATATTTCGGCCTGTTTTCGCATATTTCCGCTCCTATGAAACTCACACAAAGATGCATAGGTATTCCTGAAATACAGTGTGTGTACCAGCCATTCGGTGCACACAGAATTTTGTATCTGCATTTTATTGCTTCGAACATAATAAAGTAGTGTGCATTAGCGTGCCGATTTAGAAATTCTAGACTCAATATTCATGTTTTGGTTGGAGCTATATTTCGCGTTCACAAGGACTTTATTCTTCTCATATCTCATAAAGAGGCGTTGAGTAATTGTTGTTTTTGTGGTGTGCGTACATCTATACATTTCTGTGCCTTTTTCTCAACTGGTCCGAGCTCTAAATTTTTCCCAGACGCTGTTTAAATGTATTTACGTGAACTACTTGTTTTATTCTGCGTCGTTATGATATCTTCGTCATATCGGCTTACTGATATGACTGACATGAATTTGCGAGAAAGATCAAAACAGGATGTGCTGAAATTCGTGCCGAAAGGTTAATATTTACATACCTCATTGTATTAGTTATCCTTAAAGAATTTATCGAAGTTTACCATATTTCAGAAATTTTTGAGACCGCGATAACAAAACTTCATCTTATTCAAAATTCGTAAATTTTTCATGCAAATTTTATTGTGGTCACGATTACATAACGAATGCTTTTTATGACCTCATATATTTGTTTTGAATATTCTTGTATAGATTGTGTGGGAGTGTATTAATTATGAAGAGCTTGAACGACGTAAAAACAACTTGTACACCAACATGCTCTTCAGAGGTATCATTAAGGTTTAAGTTATTTGTTGATTGCAACAAGAATTAAAATTGTTATTGTTTTATAGAATCTAAAGTATGTTCTGGAGAGAAACAGCCGCGTCTGCGTGTGTAGAAAAAATGGTTTACACATCTCACGAGTTGGTGGTTAGCATTTTAATTTTAATATTTATATAGGTACAAACGTGTAAATGCTGTACTACCCATGTTGAATATTCCAGCTATGTGGATGTATCTGAGAAAACAGAAGCCGTCATCTGTATTCAGCGGACTTGTTTCTACGTCAAAAGCCATATCTTCAGACACTACAAAACACATAATTCTGGATGCAACAAAGCAATACATTGTGTATCATTTTTTCGATTCAAACACAGGTGAAGCTGTCGATGACCTTGAGGACTATTATGAAAATGAAGCAACGCTTCTAAAAAAGGTGAACATCAAGAAATTATGGCAGACTTATTCAAGCTTGTTGCTGATTTGATTTGTTATGTAGATGAATGGAACCACTATTTGCTGCGAAAATATTCTCAGTTACTTTTCGCAGGCAATGCCAATGAATCAACTGTCGTTAACTCTTATGTACCCCGAGGACACGCTGATTGAGAGTGAGGTTTTGAAGAAAATGGAAGATGGAATTGGTGGCTTCGTCGTCCAGTCTTGAATCGCTCAGTCAACAATGTTTGCATACATGTAATTGATAAACGAGGTCGCCTATGGCATTGTAATAAATGAGTCATTTGACAGTACAGAAATTAGATTAATATATCACGGCTGGTAAATTTGTTTCATTTTATATTCTTTATTTGTTCACGTTTTGCAATGTATTGAGAACATATGCACACGCTTTCAACCTATTGGCAAGAAGTTTCGAACAATTTAGACACAGAAGATAAGCAAAACATTATTGGTTTCTCATTCATGCTGTTAGTATACACTCCTAATGTAAGTGCATGTTCAAAAATATTATACATTTATGTTATGTTTCACAATTCCTGCATTTGATTTTGTTTTTTTGCTTCTATTTCAACACTTTGACGAAATAATTTTTTTAGTGACGAATAAGCACAACAGAATATCTGAGGTACAACAGCAATAACTGCAAGCAACAATATCGACAGCAATAATGCGTAGAGTTCATATGGAATTTTACATGTATATGGTCCATCTAAAGCCGCCTCAGCCATCGGAAGAGCCGAAGCTAAATTTAAAACGGCACCTCCAAGCAAGTTCATTTTAAAAAATGAATATGCAATCAACAAAGTTTGAAGGCCATTCCACATGAAAGAGTAAATAGGGATTTGCGTTGTGAATAGCTCCTCGTCCTCTGGTGGATTTATTACTTCATTTTCGAAATCATTATTAAATATTTCGTCAACGTTGTGGAATTTAGTAATTGAGCTGGCCGACTCATCACTCCAAGGGACGAAATCGTCCAGTGTCTGAATACAACGAATTTCAATTGTTCTGTTATGCGTAATCTTATAGTATGCATTATTTAATAAGTAATCTGTAAGACTTGCGGTGAAATGACTCGGGATTAGGACGTCAATTTGCAATGGCATTGCATCGTTACAAACTTTTTGTGTTGATCGGCCGACTTCCTTTCCATTATGTGCAATGAAACAATCACACCCAATTTTGATTCGCAAAACTCCGTATTCGATAGGTTCCGATATACTTTGTTTAGTGTTTGGGCAAACTACTTCTAGCCCTTCTACAGGTGGATGGACAACGACAAAGACGTCATCATTAAGTTTTGAAACTTCAGTTTTGTCATCTTTCACGCACTTCATAGAACATCCTTGTTTAATTATTTCAGTGGATGCCCCAGATAAAATGAGGGATACGCATGCTGAACCAACATCGTCCGCCGTACTCTGTGGTTGGATTAGGATCACATAGTTGGTTTGCATAACAAGTAAGTATATTGAGAAGGAATGAGAGTTGTTAATAATTTACCGATGGCACTTTGCATTTTCCCTCAATATTTGGCTGGCAATATTCCTCGTCCACATCCGTCACAGGATACACCTGTTTATCAATGGTTCGAATTAGAACTTCGACGAATCTTCTCGTCAACTTAAGAATATAATATTTCATAGTTACTTGTTACCATTTCGGAATGTTGTTCCTTAATTGCAAACGATGGCCCCAAATCGATGGAACATGTATGGGATTTCCATCCGAATTGGATTGGCTTCACCTGATGAGAAACCATTTTTATCATAGATTTCTTTATACGTCTCAACCGCAGTTTGCATAAAGAGTTTCATACCTGGTATAATTGGAAGAAGGATTTCTTAGGGATCAGTGGTACCATGAGTCGCACCAAACCACCTTCGTTATCAAATATGCACGAGGCCATATTATTAAGCGAGTAATACGCCTGCACTCGATCCACACCAATAGCTAGGCGAACGTCATCTCCGAGTTTAGATTGTAATTCGTTAAGTGAGTCAGATAACAACCGCGGTGGCACGTACGTCATGGGTAGATATTTTGTCCTGCAGTCCTATTACAAGAGTAAAAACGAAATTTTATATCTATCAACATCGTATATAAATTTAAAAACAAATTTGTTAATTCAAACCTGAAACGCGAAAGTATGGAGCAAGTATAGTATTGCAGAAAATAAAATCGTAACTGTGTCCCCCATTACTTCCTGCACTTTCGTATATCCATGTTCCACAGTCATGATATCGAATGCATGCTTACTTATCTCGTCTTCCAACTTTTTGGTTATATCTTGAATTTTAGATGCATCTTGCATAACTTCTGCGAACATTTTTCGGCTCTCAACTTCAAACTCAGATGCCTTTTTTGAAAGCATAGCAAAAGCCTGTCTGCTTACAGGCAAATAAGATTTTAGTGTACTTAGAATTGCAAAAATTTTATCTTCCCCGACAAATACGTTTTTGAATGCACCAAATAAGTCGTCCACTCCAAATGCCGCAGCGACCGCAGTTACGCCCTTGAGTATTGTTGGAATAACTGCTGCCACTCGCCGTCGACGTGTATGCATGTTCCCACTTAGTGGTAATCCACCGTTTGAAGTGATCTTTCGTTGGAGCAAACGTCCTTGAAGCCAGGTATTCCACCTCCCACCCCCAAGATTAATGTCATCTTCCAAATTGTCCGTTGTCTCTCCATTGCCCTCTTGTGGATCATCATTAAACAATTCTTCATCATCCAGACCTTTTTTGGTCATGAATTTGTTCAACAGCAGAAGCAGTTTGGAGGAATCTCGATTAATTTCTGTTAGCGTAGTCGTGAGGTTACAAATATCTGGATCGTCTTCAGAGCTGCAAAGTTTCTTTAGGACTACTGGCAAGTCTGGTAAATCTAAAACAACCGAGAACGTGAAGAAAGTTCATTATCAGTTCACACCTGACAACTTGCAAATCACAAACAATTATACATTTTTATGAATATGTGCTAAGCTTACCGGGGATTAAAAAGTGCAAATATTGCTCCTCTGAATAAAGAACAACATTTCGGACCTCCTCTATAACGGCACCTTTACTAATACCAATTTCCAACGAGAACACCATATACTCCGATGACAGCAGTACACTGTGGAACCGAAGGAATTCACATTCACGCGTTAAACAATTTTAATTGACCATGTTTACCCCAGCTCGAGCTCAGTTACGGACTTCATTTTTATCAATCGCTGTCGAAGTAAATTAACGAACGCTACGAGAGTCGGGTCTTAATCCGTGTAACAAACGGTTTATTCCAAGTAGCCCCGTACCTTAGAGTGCTAAACCGAGACATCGATTTGCCTAAAAATCAATTCCGTAATTGCGAACTCAAGCTGTAGAAACGCTTTGTAAATTACGATGATTGTTATATAACTGTACAACTCTTGCTTACCATAAAATGATCAAAGCCTTCATTGTGAATTTGGTCCTCAAAAACACCGACACGACTCGTTCAAATTCACCAACACAATTGTGACCGAGAGTGGACTGTGCGCAGTATTTGTACCTAAACTTTCATATCTGATCTTATATAGCTAAAATGAATGAACCGATGCTTAATGTCCAATTAAACCCAAATGCTATGCTGCTATGCTGATATGCTACATGATAAGAATAATGTCATACAGAAGTCAATTAATTAATTTAACGAATTAAAATTTATGATAACCTTTGCTTGCATTTATCAGTGATTTCACACATAAGGACATGAAGTTGTCGGAAACAAGAAATGAAGCTTTTGGCGACAGATCGGTTATCAATGGTCGCATTGACACAGGGTTTACGCTACTAAAGTGTAAATGATTACTCCCGCTGCGACAAGTGTCGAGACTTTGGTGTTGCTCGCACCACTTGTTGATTTGACATCAATCGCGCGTTCATCAAGGTTAATTAAGTGACCTAGCCCTCCTCTTCCTACAAGGCGTTATAAATCATAATAATTACTTTTTAGACCTCAGAGATGAATATCTTAGCATTGATGGACGCACCCACAATTCCTGTTTTGAAATCTGAGGATCCAATTGCATGATCTGCTTGCGTAAATTTATAAATTGCTGGTGCAAGATTTTGGTACGCGTAATGCAAGTACTTAATAAACGGCAAACACTGGTGTCTTTCGATGTTCTAAAAATAAAAATTAATAAAGTTTCAAATTAGTGCAAATAGACTCCGTCAAATTAGTACAACTACGAAAAGTAGATCTGTACAATGAAATTTACCATTGCGAAAAGTTCCTCGTCGTCTTCGGGAACAGCATAATGTATTAAAACTTTTCTGCTGTTAGATTTGTTGGTTGCCAAAAGGGAATTTATTTGGTAGCCATCCTTTATGATGATGTAATTTAGTGTGGATTTGCGTAAACGCTTCAATACGGCTTTCAATCCACTTACACAGAACCCTTTGCCAGACGAGTAGTACCCGCTTGACTTTGCAAAGCATTTTTGTATGGTTCCTGTACGTCATAAAAATTACGCTCTCAAATGTTTATACGATATCAAATATTATTTGCAAACATTTTAAACTTACCTAATTCAGCTTCTTCTGGGGTGAACTCAGACGCATAAACTGTTGTAGCTGTGCTTATGTCCTGAAAGATTAAAAGCTTATTAAATATTCGTCGTTTCTAGTTAAGGTAGTTTGTTACGGGCTATGGTACTTCTACCAATAATAAAAATTAGAATCAAATATAGTGCGATTTAGACGATTTTTATAGTCCAAAACATGTAGCGGTGACAGGTTTTGGGAAATTAATACAAAATTTTACTTTCCATACTCAATAAATCTTTTGTACCTTATCAGCGTGACTAAAATTACATCCCGATTCAACATTTTGCATATTCAGGTCATGGTTGTGGACAAACCCAAAAGAGAGAACAGCGTTGTGATTCCGTTCAACAACGATAGTAGATGATAAGCCAAGTACTACAACACTCCATTACTAGTTAAACTTCAATGGTTATGAACAATTACGTTAATACTAATATTACATTATTTTTTACCTGCAGAAATAATTATTTGCAGAATGGTTACTTGACAAGCCTTCATTGTAATGCAGGTAAGCCGGTGCAATTTGAGATGTCTTCGGTATGCGTGGCACGATGTTACTAAATCATCATTTTTATCCACATATCATACGAGGTCATTTGTTTTTTCCATGCGTGTAATATATACACATCTTAATCGATATCATTTACACCTAACACCCAGGTCGCTTGTAAGGTTAACAGTAATTACGTTTTTGCAGCTGGCGTTTACTTTAATTTTGAAAGGTCATTATTTTTTATTACACAATTTTACGGGTCAGGTTTAACAGCTTCCATTCATCTCGAAATTTCCACATGATCATGCCGCACTAATTCAATGTACTTTGTTTTTCTCCCATCCTTATTGTACTCAAACTATGAGCAGTATCAATTTATGGCAAATGCAACACTAAGGATGTCCACGTTTGACGATATGAATAGACAAGTTCTTTATTCAAGCCAGTACCAATTAGCAAAGGTCTTGCAAGTGTCATTTGCGTCATTGCGTTCATCAAATTTGAACTTCAATTCAAATCTAACATCGACATTATGAAATAAGAAGGTGCTTTTTCTGGAGACTTTATTTAGATTTCAAGAGCTTCGACGAACTTAAAAGTTAGCGAACTTATCTTCACGGATAAAAGTGTCAATTCAGTGGTTAAAAGAACCTGAACTGTGGGTTAACTATTGCTTATCAATGGATTAGGAAAATAAATTCATTCGAAGTATATATGAAATGTTACGTACGCAAGAATGAACGAAGCTCTACAGACAAAATGACATTCTATAAATACATGATTGTATTTGGATAAGGACAACCAATTGACTACGAACCTTAGTGTTGCATAGACTTTAATTAACTTCATTTTATCCAAAATACAATCGGATCTTGAAATGGCTTCTTCGGGAGAAGAGACGTTATCTTACTGGTTGGAATCTATTGAAATAGAAAAAATAGCCAAAGCTTTATTCGAAGTTACTGAGGGCGATCGAAAAAAACTAATTAGCAGAAACATCGAGCCAAATGGAATATGGTATCGTGCATGCGACCTATTATTTCCCAACATAGCCCATGTAAGTCGCGATCGGCATTTCTTAATGCAAGTATGGGTGTGGGAGAGAAAAGGTGTTGTGGTAAGTCTTAGTAATAATAAATTATTGTTAATTAATGTTGGGATTTATACTATACGGGATGTTTTAATATTTATATCAATAGACACTGTTCGAGAAACTTGCTGGAAGAAGGGAAAAGCAACATGGGAAAATAAAAAAGAGTTATGACCTACGTTCCTCCCAGCCAACCAAAGATACAGACGTGAAAGGTCACTGTTTCTGCGAAAGATTTTACAAGGAGATCCGCAACAGACCGATGATTGAGTGTATGTATTCAATTATTAAATATTTTCATGAAAATTATCAAAGACGCCAAATATTTGAGTACTTTCATAACAATAACTTGAAAACTTGAATCGTTTTGATTTTATTGGTTAGGTTCTACATGTCAGCAGTGGATTCATGGAATTTGCGGAGGCGTGGATGTAAAGACATACGGGAATGAAGATATTTATCTCTGCCCAATGTGTACTGGAGAATGGAGCACGTTCCCTACTATTTTTGAAACTACCACCAGCACGCCCATCACTTCCAGTCAGGATGACGCGGACAATAGTTTCAATAAGCTATCCCCAATCAAAAGTGGATCCCACGTGTCCGATATAAATTCCCCTGAAAAATGGGATACCCAAACCACAACTCTGCCCGGAGCCAAAAATGAATTAAACAAAACATTGAAATTGTATGATGAAATATCTGACGAGGAGGATGAAGAGTGTTTTGATAACATCAAGCAGAAAGCATTACGTGCAACCGTAGATTACGAAAATTTGGATCCTGCTAAAGATGCGAAACAGTCAGAGCATAAAAAGCCGTCTCCAAACTCACAAGTTCCTACATCATGTAACAAAACACAAGCGAAATCAGTCGACGGTTCCTATGACTCTTGTGCTGAGGAAGCTGATAACGCCAACCAAAAAGCGGTAGCTTCACCCAGAGACTCTGAAGATTCGGATGACTTTAAAGAATGTAAACCGTTCAAGAAAAAATTTACTTCGAAAATAGTAGGTGCAGAAGCGAGTGAGTTTAACGGTCCAAACCAAGGTCAAACAACAACCAACTCGAAGACGTCAGCAGGTATGTAGAAATAGTTTTTGACTTTAAGTTTTCAATTGCGATACCACAGCACAAATATGTTGTCATAAGTTTATTTTATTAAGAAAATAATGATACATCCGCTGATGAAGACAAAGAAAAGTAAGTTACATTAAATTTCATTCATGGTTTAGCCATAATAGCCTAACGTTAGCAAAACATGACACCGCTACACTACAATTCATGATTTATTTTATGAATATCTTTGTGACACAAGCCAAAAGGAAACGGGAACGTGTAAGTGAAAATGCATAAACAACAAAGTATTTATAATATGACATTGCTTATAAGTGTTTTTCATTAGCTAGGGCATTCAGCTTTGTCCTGGAACCAGCGGAATGGAAAAGCTGCTTCAAAAAAGAAAAAAAAGAGCAATCTAAAAAATTAATCAGTTTAAATAAAAAGAAGTTCGTCTCCCTTTCTGAGTATTGCAATATTTTTTCCGACCGATTCAACGAGACGGAGAAGGGTTGTGTATTGGGTTTCTATAATAAAGTAATTAACCCGAACGCGAAGTGGGGAAGCTTTTTTATTGCGAAAGCCGTTTGCAAAAGCTGCAAATCAAAATGGAAATTTGTTGTAAAATCGAAGCCGGAAAAAAAGAAAACCATCACCGTTTTTGTCACGTTAGCAGCAATAAAAAATGCCTATATGTAAACTTACGTGACTTCTGGAGCTATATAATCAAAATATTTTACGTGCAGCTTGTCGGAAGGGAATGTAAACCATGAAGGCGATGAAGAATATTCTCGAAAATTAACGGGTCAGCATAAGGAAAAAGCATATGCAGCCATGCGCGCCAGAAAGCCTGCTGCGGAACTGCACAAACGACTGGCGGATGCGGACGTTGAAGCCCTTAAGTTAGGGAACTACAATAAAGTCAAAAACCTCAAATCGTTGCAATTAATACGATCCAAGGTTAGTTCGTAATTTGTAAATCGTCATTATAATTCTAACAACAACATAACCTTATGCCACCTTTAGATATTTAGCGAGGAGGACCTAGATCAAAACTGTGTTATGGATATACTTTTACAAATGGAACAACAGCGCCAAGCTGCCGCACAGGAGTACAAAGAAAACTTAACAGCAGCAGCAACTGATAAAACCGAAGACAAAAAAGAACACAAAGTGGACAATGGGTACATACAGCATGTCGGTGTTAAGCCCTTAATGTTGATCATGTATTCGAAAAGGCAAATGGATGTTTTTCGTTTAATAACGCAACGAAAAAACGAAGTTCTTCTTCAAATCGACGCCACGGCAGCAATGTTTAACTCTCTTGGGAAGCCCTTTGACACCAAGGACCCTAACCTATTCACAGTACGTTGACCGATATTCATTAACATGCACGCCATATGTAATCGTCTATTTGCGAAATTAAGAAAAGTAAACTGTCGTAAAGTTAATTATTAGGAATCCACACAAGGGGGCTCCCCTTCCACTGCTGGAGTTTTTTTTAACACACACGGACGTTGCGTCCGTTCACTATTGTTTGTTTGAGTACTTCGAAACGTAAGTAGATTTAAACGTACAGATGTAGTAACCAACTGTATAAAATTTTATAATTTTAATTGCAATTTACAATTTGCAATTTAGCTACAGACATACGTATAATATTAGACGACCGCTATGCTATACAATTTCGAAAGTGGAGATTGATTATTCAAAGGTAACGTTGGAACAATGTTTGCCAGTGAGATGATGATGATTTTACGCTAATTCTCCTCATGTTTGTTTCTCACAAGGTGTTAATGGCATCTCTCACCTATGTGTTCCATCATTGCAACATTTCGGAATACTTGCGCAAACTATGGTATCGCGGTACGAAGGGAAGTACAGACGACACTCCTATTGTTTTAATACATGTTTGTAGGTTCCATATGGAGAAGACATTTACAGTCAACATAAATGAATTTTTTCCGGAGAAATCCACTCGTAAAGTTATCACAACGTGGTGTAATAGACTTATAAGTTCCAAGGATTTGTGGAGCTTTCATCGTCTGGTTTCTGACATTGCAGTAGTTTGTGGTTTTAGGAAATCCACTGAAGAAGTTATTTCAAGGCTTGCTGAATGGGACAACCCAACACAGAGAGATGGTATACAAATAAAAAGGATACAATGATTGTATATTGCAGTGTTTTTGAATAATTACCGTTTAAACTTTTGAAGGGTCTCAGGATTGGCTTACCTTTAATTTCATTCGTGGAAACCAACCCACTTCACCTTTTTATCTGGCAAGTCCATATGGAGAATACTCTACTCATATAATTAATTCTGCAATTGCTGAAAATCAGCAAGTTCTTGATGTCGTAACCGACGAAGTTGGGAAGAACCAATACTTCAACAAAAAGTTTCTCAGCTACTTAAAAGTACATATCTTGCCGTATTTTCCATTAATATCGAAATATGGACATCATATTCTTGGAATCGAGGACACAACCGAAGACACGACTAATGTGATCGGTACATTGCTGAAACTACTTTTCAATGAAACATATGATAAAATGTAAAACTATGACATTACGGATTTCGCAGAAAGTTACCATAGCCTGTTAAAAGGGAACATTCATGAAAGTGGAAGGGGCAACGTCCGACTGAGCAGATTTTTACGAAACCAATGGATTTTCATTCAAGGTGTGCCATATTGATTTATATTTTATAAATTTATGTCTGCTAATGCCCCAAATCACGGTATTTGGAATACCGCAATAAAATCCATCAAAATTTTAGGATTCCATGTATCGATGTTGTAACTTGTGGTTTGATTGATTAAGGTGTTTGCAATCAAATTGAGGCATCGACAGATCGTAACAAAGGGCGTGCAAAGGCAGCAAAAAAGGATCGAAAGAAAAAAACCAAGTCCAAATCTGCAGTTAATTCAAATTTTGAGGAAACGCTTACAGACAGTGATCCAGGTGCACACTTGTTTAATTCAGGTGAGACAACCTAACACTAATACTTTTAATACAATTACATGCCAGCGTATCACTCAATCTATCTAATAATATTGATTCAGATGGTGAGGAGACAAATTCACAAAATCATACTGAGCCTGAAGCCGAAACAGAAAAATTTAAAAAGCGGAAAGGACTTAAACCACTTTCGCAGATATCATTGGTGAGCACCTGCGACATACCGCATATAAAATGGGGTGCAAAATTTGCACTTGACAATAAAGAGATCAATTTGACAAATTCATGTAATATGGATACGACGATCCAACTGTTGTTAGTGATGTACCAGACGTCGCGTCCCTTTAGGGAGTTTCTAAAAATACAGGCAGGTATGATGGCAAAAGATGCCAATATTATGAAATGCATAGAAGCTTTTTTGAATGGATATCAAAACGAAGGTAAAAAAATCTGGTGTATGAACGTTATGGGTATCGAAAACATGGCAGAATGGAATGGAGATGCTTTCGGATTCGAACGGGAGAACGGGTTCGATCAAATAAAACATTGGTTTCCTGTTGAACGAATTATATCCTGCAGAACAGCTTCCTGTACTTATTTTGAAGTAGAACAAACAGCTTACGATATTTTTGGGGAGCCCTTTAGGGACCAATATTACACAATGCATGATGTATATGGAAAAAATTGGGAGGTGGTTTTGGAAAAGTTAAATAATGTAACCCGAGAACCCGGAAAAAAATGTAAACAGTGCAAATCCGAGCATTACGTTGAAATTAGGCTTCGGAATCACTGTAGTTTTCTTATGTATTTAATTCCTGGTGCATATGGAGAGACTACAGAATTAACACTGCCTTTAAAGCAAACAATAAAAGGTGTGCGGTATGACGTCGTGGCATATACGCTCCGTCAACCTGGTCATTTCATTTGTGTTGCCATACGCGGAAACAAACGTGTAGTTTATGATGGAACAGAGCCCAATCCTACTGTCCAAAAAACTTTAACGAATTACCCCGTCACATCAGTGTGGTTAATACCAGTAGATATATAATCATTAACACACATGTATACACTTATATAATCCTATGAATCACGCAAATTACTACCAAATTTTTATGTAAATTCTTGTTCGAAATTAGTTTGCCAAATTAAAGTTCTTAACACAACTGTAAACAGAAACTGACCGTGATCAATGCTTAACATCTATACTCTCAGCTATACTCCAAGATTAGATACGGAATTAACGCATGATACACAACAGGCATATATTCTATACAAAAACTCAGCTCATACCGTCACCTTTTCCAGCTTCACAACTGTGCTACACTCCGCACTACTTGAGCCACCTCGCAGCCCAGAAATTTAGAGCGAGCTCAATTTCGTGCCGACCGAGCTCGATTTGGTGCCCACTCAAATCTCACATATATTGTATACAATCCTCACAAGAAGCATATACAACATCTCTACCATGTTCAGGCTTTTCCGAAAGAAGGAGTTAAGTACCACATAACATTTTCATCAAAACTTCCCCGAAACACATCAACCACATAATTCGGAATAAGGGCATTTATTAAACAACAAGTGATCAATTTTCTCAAAATACAGGAATTATAACAAATTCCAATACATTATAAACATATGCACAATGTAAAATGATTTAACAAGTAACACCACCCGCAATCTCCTAACGAGCTATTATTAGCGCTGCAAGCTGCCCGGATTTATTCTGTCGGTGTTTGGCGCTATTTTCATGCCTTACAAAATTGCACAACTTGTCAGAACCTTTCCATTTCGGACAATAAGTACATGCCCTCCACACTGTCGGCTGACGAGGTCGCCGCCCAATACAATTGTTCCTGTTAAGGTGCTCCGCCAAGCCACGTCCAGTCCCGAAGGCCGAGCCACAAATTTCACACTTGCGTGGCTGGAGACTCTTCACATGTACTTCCAGTCGATGACGAGACATGCTACGGCCATGTTCGAAACCACGGTCACAGATCTCACATTTAAAGGGATGTTTCTCATCATTTAAACGTCGCTTCTTGTTACACCCTTTCTGCGAAACCTCCATTTTTAAGGACCAAACCACTAACCCAGAAATAGCTAAGGGAACGGGATATTTCTTCCACTCGCTCTTCAAAACTTTTCTCTCAAACTCGGACTTGCCATCAAGGTATTTCTTCTGACACACGTTGCACTTAAAAAGCCGTTGTTGTCCCTCCTTGAGAAACACACGTGCCCACATCCTATAAACAGGCAGTTCATCGCAATCCATACATTGGAACAACCCAGCGATACACAGGGTACGACTCTCCCTACACAATAAATGATACCATATTTAGCAAATTCTCTTGCACATTTCAACACAGCTCACACTTGAATGCTCAAAAATTCTGTGGCACTTACTGTACACGCTCTTCACGTTCCTCCGTTGTTGTTATTCTGGAATTCGCAAAACAAGCATTACTTAAAAACATACATATCACACGCCTCCACATGTGACAATTTATAACTTACGACTCAATCAGTCTCCTGGGACGATCATCCTTCTCCCGGGACAATCCTGGACCGAAAGACACCGGTTCCTGGTCCCCCGACCCACATTGGACTTCCATTGGACGTACTAACCAAGAAAGCAGCTGAAATCCAATCCGATAAGTATTGTTGTTATTTTTCTCCCCACTTCAAGTATTGTGCCAGAAATCAACTTAAACAAATCACACAAAATCATGAACGAAAAAGCACAAAACCGGTAGAAAATTAAACGTTAGCAAAGTTAACGAATACCGGATAACGAAACAACAAGCCAATTAATCAAATACTTTTCACGAAGAGGCGAGAAATATTTACTTCATCGAGTATTGAGTAGCAAACCTTGTCATTCTATGCTAAAAAATTCTCCAAACACACAAAACAACAGTTAAAATTGAATGTACACCACCTTCACACACTAAAAGCTCATAAGATTCATCACTTTCTTGCTCGACTAGTGAAATGTTTACATCTTCTAATTTTCTCCACTCGGACACATAATAGGATACCCACACAAGACAATATTGCAATAACAAAACCATTCTTGCAGCGTTCTTTTCCACAGTGACATATATCACACTCAGAATTGCAGCATCAAGCATCAACCTTTTTGAGAAATACGAAGCTCCGCCTCGTACCTCTGCGCAACACAGCAGCACTCTCACACCAGCCCTACAGCTCATCATCCTCAACTAAACGCAGTCACGATAAACAATTTTAAATCTTTTAGGGAATACCTCATATCTTTCAAACAAACCCTTCATTTCGAAATCAAATAATGCGATGTTGCAAGCTAAAAACCCACATTTTTGACATTTAGAAGTTCAAATCCGAAATACCATTTATATATGGTGATTAGAGGTGAAAGATGAGCCCGGGTTAACTGAGTAAACTTAGGCCGTACCGGGCTCGGGCGGGCATGAGCAGCGATGTGGTCCAAATTTGGCGGCCATCGTGCAGGCATTTCAAAATTCAAATGCCCGGTTACATTTAATTTTATGAAAATTACTTGATTTGCACTCCAATATCAACATTTTATTGGATCAGTTGTGGTGATTAAACAGTTTTTTAGCACATAACCGGCGTATTAATTAATTAGTAGTGTTTTCAAGTCGAAAATCTCTTTAGGGAATAAAAACTGCATTAGAATTGGGCATCTGGGCAATTAGAATTTCTTTCTCTACGTACGCGGTTGGGCTTTTTTGGGCGTGCTTGAGTAGCCCTGAGAATAAAGAAACCGGGCATTTTCCGAGCGGGCATTTGAGAAGGCAAAGGTGGCCAGGCATTTGTCGGCCGCGCTTTTGAAAATTTTCACATCTAATGGTGATATATTTCATCGAGACGGTTTGAATGATACGGTTACATGTTACTATTGGATTAAATTTGCGACTGTTAAAAAGTGGCGGTTATAGTTAAGGGAGTTTGCCCACACACGAAGGTGACATGACTTTTGACCTCTATTGGCGCAGAGAGGTTTCGAAAAAGTTCAACGGTATGGTCGCTATCGTACTAACGGACAGACATACAGACGCCGCGAACATTCCCAACAACTTGCCTTTCACCTTCGCTGCGTTAGTTAATAAGCTGATAATTCAAAAGAGCCATACAAATTTGATGTTTATCATCACGTCACAATTATCCCCTTAATCTCTCAGACAAACTATATGTGGGATCTGGGATTATTTTTCACCCTCTACAATCCCACATAATTTTTTTCTCCAAACTATGACCGATTTCACTTCAAGGTCACGGCGTCAATCCCACCACCTCATCCGACAAATATTCCATAAAATGGGCATTTTGTGTCCGAGTTACGCAAGCCGTACATGGAATATAACATAACATGCGGTGTTCTACTCGATAAGCACTTCAGAATTTACAATTTCTCAAAATTTCAAAAACCTATTATTGATGACAAATGCAACTTTAGTCTCAATTATCTCCACATTGGATATTGCAAAAATTAAAGCTATATAGTTATTTGGTATATAGTTTACATGCATCTGTTACATATTTATTCGAATATAATATTATGAGTGATAATTATTTTTAATCATAATTAATCAATAAATAATACGACATTCAGGCTTTCTTTAAAAATCCTTGTCCTTATACATTGTAAATCAAAATGTAATTATTTCATCAAGTTCGCAGCACGTCTGCTTTGCGATTTTGTACAGCGTTACCCTGGACAAAATGTTGTGGTCTCTTCCTTCTGTTTGCTGCCTTTTCCTCTACTGTAAGAACAGAGCAGCTCTCTTTCATATGTCGCGTCAAGTTCTTGGCGTGCGCTGGCTTGTAAGCGCACCCAGGACATTTGACGACGCGGGCTGCTTTTTTCTTCTTGCAGCCTGCCGCATGCCTTGTAGCATCCCTTTTTCGTCCAAACGTCTTCTTACACCCCCGTTTATGACAAGGGAACTTCTTTCTAGCCTTGTCATGGATCTCCCGCGCGTGCCGTGTCCAGGAGTCTTTAGTCTTGAAAAATTTTCCGCAGTTTTCTTTGACACACTTCAACGTTTGACTCTGGGTGTCAATCGAGAAATTGAGATTATTCGTTCTGGGGTCCATATTTTTTGGTGTCGACAATAAATTCTATAATATTAAGTACAAAATATTAAATTTATGGAAAAACCTGCTCCCAAACTTCGGCACACTTACTCTAGTACTTACGTTAATAACGGTTTGCGCCAAACACGAAACCATCGGTACGCCATTTGATTTATTGGGCTTCTCTTCCTGGGAAAATAAAATAAAATTTCTACTTCAGTGAAGAACCATGTTTCTACACTTATAGTTTATATTGTAACTGGAAAATTTGTGCAGTTTGCACACTTGTTCACGGTTCCTCATGAATACTTAAAAAACATCAAACTTGTTGTACTTACATTCATCATGGAACACCGTAATTTCTGGTGGAAGATAACCGAGCTTTTGTTACACACTTTTGTTCCCTACGAGTGGTAAACTAGTCCCCTGTGACAAAACACTTCCATTAATATGTTATTTTTAATACACATTTATAACCCACCATTTGGCGTAGAACTGAATAGGTGAAACATGGATTCACACCTGTATGGGAGAATTAGCTTACGATTTATCCAAGTGGAAAAGTTCCTTTATGACAAAATCACAATATTTATAAAATAATGTTTTGCTCTGCGCGTGAATGGCATTAGCACGTGTAAGATACATTCCCATTTACATGAAGCTCTTGTTTTTCTCGCTACAAAACCAAGAGTGTGTGGATTTGAATCATAGATGGGCAGGACTCCAGCGTTGTGGTCAATTTTTGGGACTCCGGGCTCTGGTGTCCTGGAGGTCGGTATACTGGAGATCTGTCAAGAAGCTGGAGCCCGGATGGTCGGTGGCCGGTGTCCTGGAGTTCTACACATATATGGGCAGGACTTTAGGACACCGTCCACCGCCCTCCAGGACACCAGAGGATTTGGCGGACTCCAGGACACCAGAGATTTTAGTGGACTCCAGGACACCACAGGTTCTGGTGGACACCAGAACACCGACATCCAGGACACCAGAGGTTTTAGTGGACTCCAGGACACCAACCTCCTGGACACCGGGAGTCAGAAAAAAATCGACCACCAGTCTGGAGTCCGACCCATCTATGGTCCTTCATAACATTTATAAGGTAGGTCCCCAGCGTGGTGGTAAATTTTTAGGCCTCCGGTCTAGAGGACACCGGAGTCATGGAGGTCGGATTACTGGAGTTCTCTCAAGTGGCTGGAGCTATGTAGTCCTGTCGAGAATCTAAAATCATGGAGTCCAGTCCTGGAGGTCGGAGTCCGGAGTCCTGCCCAACTATGATTAGAATGTAAATTGTGTTGTACACGTGCTAATGCCATACATGCGAGTAGTGATGAAGCACAACCAGACGTACTGGTGGGGTAAAAGCTCATTAAAATTCAGCAATTATCTCCAGGAGGTAA
>JAQFZW010001729.1:0-23461 GCA_034687055.1 Heteromurus nitidus
TTAAAAAAAAGTTATAGCAAATTAGGAGTAAATCAACTGAGCGTTGAGCAGGAATTGATTACATTAGTCATCGAGTTTAAAGCTTATCGCTTCACTCTCGTGGCATCATGGCATTCGCTTTTTTACCCTTGATTTGATGAATGGAAAAGAAATCTGTCTGCCAATTATTTTCTCAGAAGTGAGTTACTTCTTGGCGTGGATGTGGATCTTCTTGGCACGCCACACGAAAGAGCTTCAATCATGGTTGAGACTGGACCACATTAAATGCCTTTGTTCACTCAGTTTGAATCAGGGTATGTTGACTGGAAGAAAAAATCCCTTTATTCTTTTGTTTCCCGTAACAGTCGTCGTCAGCGTCAGAAAGACGGACGACGGAGGACAACTGGGGAAATGGGTGCCTAGTCATTTTTCCTGTAACATGATATCCCATCATCATCATCATCAAGAGCAAAGGCAACAGATGAAAGGAGACGAGAGATCTCCTCGACTTGAGAGTCAATGTCGTTTTTATGCTCATCTTATTTCCACCTTTTTTACACAATTCTCCAAAAAATGATGAAGAAAAAACGGGTTAAAAAGATGAGACATGTGTACTTCTTGTGTGTACTACCTGCTTATGATGAGGATGAGGATTTTTTTCTTCTTTTTTGTTGTAATCAGCGTGTCCGCGTCCGTGCGCCAAACAATTTCTTATGTCACGTCAACATCACTTTTTTTGTGAGCTGCTGAAGCTGTAGAAAAGAAAAGCAAAGGTGTTTTTCACTCTGACAAAACAGAGTTTCTTTTTCTTTTCTTCTTCCCTCTGACACGGCACGGGTGATCAGTTGGCAATAATGAAAATGATAATTAAGCTAAACACCTGCCTCCAACAAACTTCTTCAGCTTATTCTTCTCCTCTTTTTTGAGGGGAAAATATTGTAATTGTAAGGCAAAGAAACAAATTGTACGCATGCTTTTAAGAAAATAAATAATATGTATATATAAATCGTATAATAAATTTCAACCCTGTTATCAATGCACTGTTGTGCGGCATGTGTTTAAAAAACGTGAAACATTGCTTTTCTGCAGTTTGGTGATAGCATTAATGCATGACATGACATATATATTTTCCTTTATTACAACTCGACACGGGGCAAGTTGAAAATGATACTTTTTGGAAGAAAATAAATATCAACATGATATTTGTCTATTTTTTAGTTTTTTTCATCAGGATTTATTACATCATCATATTCGTCAATAAAAGATACATTAAGTTTATAAGCACCAGACCACATATTATTACGAGCATATTTTTTATGCACAATTCGTCAATTCCCCCCGAAAAATTACCATTAAAAATCTGTCGTGTAGATGAGAATCTTTTTTAATCATGCAAAAAGCAGTTCACATATTCACTCAATTCTCCTTTTACTGAATATAAGCCAATCAAAAGTGCCATCCATCCCGTAATCCATATTTATCATGCATGCATGACTCGGAAAGTCAAGTGCCATATGTTATTTGTTACAAAAGAATTACGGCATATTTTTTTACCTGTAGAAATGTACACATTCATCATATTATTTTTTCTGTCCAACCCTTCATTTTCTCTTTCATCCCTGGTCCTGGTTTCGTTTTTTGACATGCAAGCAAGTGGCACACTATTAAACCTAGAAAAAATGAGGATTTCTTTCATTCCAATCCGTTTCCAATCCACCTTTTTTCCAACCCCGACTTTGAGAGTATGAGTGGAACGTGAAAAATTCTCTCTGTGAAAAACTGAGTACACCTATAAATTATAAGGACATCTGTATCAGGAAGAAGACTATGATGATGATGAGACCCTTAGAAATACCTGAAAAACATCCTCATTCATTCTCTAAAAATACTTGTACATGACATGCATATGGTATGGGGTTTATTATCTCGCACGGCATGATGAGAGTAGGGGCACGAGCCACCGATTAAAATTTCGATACACAACACACTCTCATCCTCTTCCTTCCTTCCTCATTTTTATATACTTTTTCTACTTGGCTTTTTTAGATTGCCGTTACCACCTTCCTCATACTTTTTAACCCTCAACCAACTTCCACTTTTCATATGAAATATACCTGTTTTCCTCTCTCTGAACTTGTCCAGTTATATCATTGCTCAGAAGCTTTCTGTTATCTCGTAAACTTGATCTGAAAAAAGAAGAGTAGACACGGAAAGCACTTCTGACTTCTCTCTTCCATCCAACTTCATATACTCGCCGCAACATCCAACACCACAGCGATAACATCAAAAGAATGACTAATTTTCCACGCACAGCATCATCATCACTAGAAAAGAGTGGAGCAACAGTCGAGCAGCCGTCATACGGACGTTCTGTCTTATATTTTTTTGGCTGGCGCAAGTCGCGCACATCGCTCATTTTATTCGTTGACTTTTTGCCCTTTTAAACCGTGTCGATGAAGCTGGAAAAAAATTGTTAAGGGAGCCATACAAATGGTCTGTGCGTTGGTGGTGGAGGAGGAGGTGATTCTCCACATAAAAAAGAAGACCCTCTGTATTTCTACTCCCTCCAGTTATTCTGTGCATCAGGTCAGGTATGTATAGCCAGACCGTTAGTTCGGGGTTCATGAAATAAAAAGTATCATCTAAACTCATCACACATCACAGATGCTCCAAACTATTTGAGCTTGTAGTAGTAACCGAACTAAAAAAAGCATCATTAGTCAGCAAACAACAATACTCTCTGCCGCTTTTTTCTCTTATGTTTTCACTTTACATTTTACAACCTTACTAGGTCCATTAGGATTCAGCTCGCTTTCATGGCACACGAACGAAAAAAATCAGATGGGGAGAGAAACATATAATGAATATGTGTGTACTCGTATACCTTTGGTTTGAATGACTAACTCATTTTTTCCTCTGACTATTTGGTCTGGAGCTGGACCTGGCAATCAGCTCATCCTTCCTTCCTTCTTCCGGTCTTCCTGGTTGCATTTTCCATCGTATTGTTACATTTTTTTGTTGAATTGCTACAATTTAGCTAGTATTTATCCTGATGAGAGTGAAGAGGAAGGATTGTTTTTTTGTCGACTGGTTTGATTTCTCCGTGTGATAAATAATGCCTGAATTTCTATTCAACGGACAACTGCAACTGTTTTCTCTGCTCATCCTTTGATTGCTTGCTTGTGGCAACCCATGCAACCCTATGGGCCATAAAGGGCTAAATGTTCCTAATGGAGTCACACGCATGTGTCTCCGAAAGCTTTACCGTATCGTGCTTGCTCTTCCACTGTGCCCCTATGCACAAATGTAGGTGACAGTGACAGACACGTTGAAATGAAGAGTGACACATGACGGGAATTATTTTCTCTCTGAGGGAGAATGGAGGGCTAGATTACATTTTTCCTCCCCAATTGGTTGAGTATAACGAGAAAAGCTTTACATACTCAATAAAAAACGGAACGGATTCATGTATTTGAT
The DNA here is from genome assembly GCA_034687055.1 of Heteromurus nitidus. Lineage (NCBI taxonomy): Eukaryota > Metazoa > Arthropoda > Collembola > Entomobryomorpha > Entomobryidae > Heteromurus > Heteromurus nitidus. Next base: position 3,457 of record JAQFZW010001729.1, read on the forward strand.
TGCTCATTCTATATCACTGGGAAAGGAAATCCTGGAAAAAAATGTGTATGAAAGTGTAATTATCGGGGATTTGTGTGTGTATACCTTTATGTATTCTAAACTGGGATGAAAAGATTTACGGTATGGCACAACGAACTTGTATAATATATCCTTGTTTATTCTTCAATTATCTCCAATGACCGATCCCTGATTGGATTTTCTCCCGTCATTCATTCATACACATTGTAAATAATGTATACATGTTCCCATTCTCTTTTGTTTTTCCAATCCAAACACAAATTCATCACAATTATGTGCAATGGTGTACAAGACAAATGTGTGTATTTTTTTCCTCTGGAAAATATACGTTGTCTGACACATTTACATAGATGATTTGCTACCTGAGTTTCATTTTCATCTGTGCGGAGAGTGGAGGTGGGATATACAGGTTTAGAGAGAGAAAAGGTGCAAAACACGGAGCAAGAACTTTTTTCTGTCTTTTTTACGACGAGGACGAGACAAGCGAAAAAAGGGAAAAAGGCAATGAGTGATGATGATATATGCTTGTTTTTGTGTGTTGTGTGTGTACATGAAAAACAGTTGTATTTTTAAAAAACTCAAGATTTTTTTTCCACTAATATTCAAGTCAGGACAAAAGAGCGACGGGATTGGAATTGGGGAAAAGGTTGGCTCATTACATATTTATTGTTATCATCTGGATGAGTTAATGGGATGCATGTGATGCGATGCCTTTTGTGTATGCAGGCATACGACTGAAAAATTATGTTCCCCTTTCATTTACTTCCCTGTCTGATGCCACTTTTTTATATATATTATTGTTGTCTTACATAAACACACTCTTTCGCTTGGATCATCATGACTCGTGCCAAAAAGACGGTATATGGAGAGAACGATCTCCGTTTTTTGTGAATGGAATATTAAGTATGAAAAACGGAATTTAATTGTAGGAGAAAGAAAATAATACTTAGATATATGTATGATGTATATATCAAACCTAACCAGAAGACTGTCTTTCAACAGACAATGTGGCTTTTTTATATATCCGAAGAAGTAGTGAGTAGATATCGCCAAAGGGGCAAAAAATATTATGTTTTTTATTGTTCTTCTCTCGATTTTTTGACTGTTTGTGGTGTGTGCTCCTGCTGTTGTCGTTTTGGACGTTTTTTCTTGCCTCATTGAGTATCTATTAGGATTATATATATATACTTTTTTATATGAACACATCATATCATCATATCATCTTATGCACCTTCTCCTCATCCTTCCCTCTTGTCTTGTCCATCAGGAGCAACAAGTCGACACTCGGAAGAGAGCAACTTTGAGTTCTCTCTCTCTCTCTCTCTTCTGCTTCCAAACGGAATACAATAGAAAAAAAATCAGCAGCCGTCGTGTGTGTAAATGGAGCATCTGTTGTCTCATCTTCTTGGCTGGTCGTCAACCGATGAAAAAAATACTTTTCTTACAAACGCTCATTCCTGGGTCCTGGCTTGCATGATAACATTATGATAATGTTGTGCATATATTATTATCATTATTACATTATAAGAATTTTCTCCTTTTTAAGTTAGTTTGATGGGTGTTGGGTCACTCTTATATGTTTTTTTGCTTGTTGTGAAATCAAAAATTGCTTTTTTCCTTTGTACAAAAAAAGTCATGCATTAATTTGCAAAAAAATGGCTACCAGCCCGGTGGTGCCCACTGTTTTCTCAGTTTTTTCTTTCTTACATAATTTTTTAAAAGTGTACTTTTTCGATGGAAGAGTCATTTTTCTTCAATCGTGTCTCATCTAAAAATCTCAACTGACTCAATCTTATTATTTATTATCATTCGAATTGTATATTAAATCAGAAGTTCTTTTTTCAATTCGTGAATTTCTTTGTCCAGGGATTTCGTGCTTGTCATGCAACCCAGAATTGATATGCTAGCTCTCTGCATGTTTAAAAGAAAATCCAAGCTGAAACTTTTTTTGTACAGTTGAAGCATTAGGGATATATATCTTGAAGACTTTGGACCACATGCACATCACAAGATAACTTTTTTTCATACTGACTACCCACTGCCAGTCAACATTCAAGATTATTATTATCATTGGAAAATATATTCTTGTGGAATGCTTCTCAAAGGTTCCGCGAGGATACCAAATGGTTAATATTTATTGTCCTGCAAAATATTCACGAGAAAAAAATCAAAACGGGTGCCATCGGTAAAAATTGAACTGAATAAAGATTACAATTTATTGTATTCCTTTTCAACGATTATTTTATGAAATGAGTCATTAACATCAGATGCACACACACACTCAAAAGAAGATCAATTAATCCTTAAAGGAAAAGACAAGGCAAATGAATATATATCTCAAAGTCAAAAGTAGCAATTATACATTCCTTCCAGCTTTCTGTCTCTGGAGAAAAAATGTAATTTAAAAAGAAATCGCTAAAGATTTTTATGTGTTCTTTACTTCACTTTCGTTGAGCCTTGAGAAGAAAAATATAGCCCATTTAAACTTTCTGCGCCGTCTCGTCAGCCCGTCGTCGTGTGGCAATCTAAATTTTTATGATGATGATCTGGAGCATCGCATAATATTGAGTAATAATGAATTTTTTAAATGACCCTCGAGGAAGAACTGATTAGAGTAAATTGTAAAAACAAAGGGATGAAAGTTGGAATACGCATAGCAAAAAACACCAGATTCTGCGGTAGCCACTTCAACCCTTCTTTTTTCAACGAAGATATTTACGAGTAAAAATGATTGAGAGTTTAAAAAAAGTTGGTAGCGTCCTTTTTAGAAAAATGACCAACTACCAACCAGAATCTAGAGTTTACAGAAAGGAAAAAGGATCAGGGCAACAATGTTGAAAATTATATACAATTTTTTATGTATGGTCATCTCATATCACCCAAATGGCTTCTGAAAATCAGAGATTTTTTTTCTTCTCCGCAAGCAAAAAAACGAAAAACAGAAGCGTGTGGCCCAAGTGTGCCTGTCTCACAATATTTCGACTCTTTTCTTTCTCTTTAGCTGAAAATCTCCCAAGTTCAAGATTTTTACAAGGAAGAAGGTTGGAGAAGTCGAGGAGATGATCTTTTGGAGAGAAAAAATTGGAGCATCTGTTGCGACTTTTTTTAAGTTGAATGAATTATACAAGAAAAGAGAGGTGCATGTGTACAAGATATTCCTTGACTTTTAGCCCTTCTGCTGCACTTGGCGTTTTTTCAAGATTTTATGTGTTGCATGGCTTGTGCTTCTTGTAAATATACTTCATCTTGTACCCTTCCTGGTTAGGTTCCAGTACCGAAGATTTTAGAAAAAGAATAAGATCAATAATTACATTTTAGTAACCGACCATCAAAGTCCTCCTACAGAGCTTCTTGTACTCTTGTAAGGCGAGCAACAGATTGAAAACCGGCTGCGATTTCAGGAGCTTTAAGTACACACAAAAGGTGAGGGAGAGTTGAAGGTATAGAAAAAGGGTGATTTGATTTTCTCAGATGAGGATTGTAGGATCATGATCACAAAGTGGAGAAAATGGACACCGTATGGCAGACATAAGGACGCGATTTTTTTCCATACTTTGGAGAAAAAGGAGACGACACAGATGGCATCTAGTATAGATAGATGTATAGTGTATAGGTATATTTTTACAGATATGAACTTTTGCATTTCAATCGTTTTACGATTTTCAATCCTGATTTTGATCTCTGATCACATTACGGACAAAAAATGTGTACGCATGAAAAACGATCAAATTGAGATGGATTGCAATCACCACACCACCAGAGAAAACCACTTAATATGTTGAAGGTATGCACACCCATCACATATGTGTGACTAAACTTGTGCAAGCCTTTACACAAATAATGGATATTTATGTAAATGTGAAAATGAAGGATTGGACACTAAAAACCGATTTTCTCTCTCATTCTCTCTTCTGGCAACCTTGTCCAGATTTTTCGCACAAGATAAGACCCTCTCCAAAATTGGAGAAATTGATGAGATATATGTGTTGGCTCAGAGAAGTGAAGAAATTGAAGAGGTTTTTTTGCGCGACTAAAAGCATTCCTTTCTCTCTTTTGTAGGTCTTAAAATGCTAATTAAGTAGCTATTACCTCAATCACTTATTGATAACCATCATTTTTCAGCAATCTTTTTTTCTTCCGATGGATAAAATAATATACAGTTTGCGTTTGCGTATGAATATGATCAGAGATCAGCTTAAATAAACTCGTACACTTTTCAACAGTTGAGCTTTTTTAGCCTCGTGCCATCTGCAAAATGAGAAAAAATACTTAAATATTATTACGTATCCGATCAAGATAACAGTTTGCAGATTGCTTCTTGCTGTTTTTTTTCTTATCACCTTAACCAATCATCCATGTCCGTTCGGAAAGGTAAGACTGGTTTCTTTCCCCCTTTAAATGAATGCGTTAGAAAATGACGCTTCTCTCGTCATTTGGATTATACTGGATTTGTTGGCCTACTTCTTTTTTTTGCTGAGAGAAGATGATGCTAAAGTGTTATCAAAGTTGTTGTTTTTCTATTATCAAAAAGTGGAAGAGAGTGGATGAGAATGAGAGGACGATGAAAATAAGCGATTTTTTTTTCTTAAAGCGAGTTTTTGAGTCCAGACTAGAGAGTGGCGTTTTCTTGGTTGATGATACTCAAGCTTCTTTTTATTTGAAAAATGTAGAGCGGATATTGTGTTCCTATTCCATGTCGATGGGCTTAATAATAATGCGCGTAGTTGTACTGGTGGCCAGTCAATTGTTTATAGTTTTTAGTGAACTTACGTTCAACGGACAATGAAAATGAAGAAGTATAGAAGAATGGAACATGGAAAAACATGAGAATGATGCTGCGTAATGGTTTTGTGATATGTGAAATAAGGGGAACAAAGTGTTTAGCCACATATATACTTCTTTCGTGTATGTATAGTGTTCGATTTGGCTTGGTTTTGGCTTCCTTCTGCTCAAAGCAAAACCATGCATTTTCTGCGTCAGGTGTCAATCGGATTCGTTTTGGATGAGCAACAACAACACACCATTTACAAGGGAGGGAGCAGGCAAGCAAAACCAATTTTTAATGAGGATTCATGCACCCATTATCATTATTGAATGAGTCCATACGTGCTATCGGATGGCATCGGATCTCGTGTATCAGCCAACTATAAAAACTATGTTCTCTTCGAAGCTACTGTACGTCAACATCATTCATTCTTGAGTGTATACATATGCAGACAGTTGATGTTGAAGGGAAAATATGTGATACAAAATAAAAGGTTATAATAATAATGTCCTCAGGGAGGAAAGCGCACAAATGAAGTGCCTTTTCGAACAGCGAAAAGATGTTAGTGTTCTTGGTTGTAATTTGTGGCACACATGACAGCGTCGGGAGTGATGAGATGACTTTTGACACTGTCAGAAAGTCAACTTTTAGTGTAATCTTTGAAAAGTCAATCATTTTAGGGAAATAGCATTCGGATATGTTGATGCTCAAAGCCGCTATTTTATCTGAATTTTACGGAATTGGCAATTTATTCATTCAGATTCATGAAACTTTCTACTGCGTAAGATAATGTGGAACTATATTCTAATTTTGTTGAATTTGTACCAACATATTCTGAAAAAACCAAAGAAAAAATCATTGTTTTGTCAGTGATCGCAGTGCTTATATGCTCACGCAACTTTTTGATGGTGATCATGATCATGCTCATATTGCTGATGCGACCCTCATTTTTCTTGCTCACGGGCTGGCATACGCCTGGCACACTCCCTCTTAATAGCCACAGCAATAGCCCAACTGTTACCGAAAAATGTTCATCCCCTTTGTTTTTCACCCCATAAATACATTACCACTGTCTCCTTCCCGAATTTGTAGCATCACTTCTTCATATGAATTACCAGTGGAGAAAAGAGTAAAAAAATATATGTGTAAAAACAAGTTCGAACTTAGAATTATGTTCAAGCAGTGTGGTAGAATAGAACCAGCCAGGGTATTTTACGAATCACACAAGAATAATAATAAAATGCATTACACTGAGGAACAATGTACAGTACAGTTGTTGTTACAAGTTCCAATAAAAAATAACCCGAATCGAATGCATCATCAATTGCTATTTTTACCTGGCTTAGCATAATACAATGGAATCGACACTGTCCCCCACTTTTTTCTCTAAGCACATGCATGCGTAATAGAAATACACGGTAAAATTGTTAAAAACAAGGGAACTCGAACCCGATCGCAAGAAAGAACCACTACCACCACCACACAACACTACAATACACATTTTTACTCATAATCATTCTTCATTCATATTCCCTAGAATTCAGAGAAGAGAATCATCATCATCTCATCACTCACGACAGGGCTATACCATGGCTATGGTAAGCGAATATATGTACGCAAGGTTCGCATTGGCAAGACTTGACTTGGCTGTCTGGTCGATTACTCTGGGTTTACCCCCTTTCGATATTTTTTTTTCTATATAAGATTTTTACACAGGTTCAAGTTACGTTTTTTTAGAAGAAACCCTAATCGTAAGTAAAACGAGTGAAGCCCAAGCGAAGCCAGGTGAGAAGACTGGAGAGAAAAAAAGAGTGAGATGCGAAGAACAAGGAACCACAACAGAAGTTAGTTGTACCCGTGCCGGCCGACATGGTGATCATCGCGTCGTTTGTGATCATTTATGCTCCTCTTTTTTTATATGTACATACATATACATTTTTCGCTTATATATATCTGAAGTGAAGCAAGACCAAGATCACTGGATTGAGTACTGGATCATCATTTTGTACTTAACATGCTTGTTTTACTCCGGCATGGGCATATCGGTGCCACTGTTCTAGCTCCATGATGTGTATAATAATGCGTAAAAGGGATTGCATATACATACATATTGTATACGTCCACAAACAGATAATAGCAATAATTCTTTTTTTCTTCATTGTGTATCACCTGCCTCCAATCATCATCATCACCAACAAAAGAAGAGAGAGAGAGGAGAAATAACAGCAGCCAAGCCAGCAGCCGACCGATGAGCTATGCCTTAACAATAAACTATGACTATCTTCTCTCTCAACTCGTTTTTTCCATGAAAAACCTGAACTGCAATGCAACAGCCTACGCTATATAAAATCCTTAAATGCATATGGCTTGCCTCTCTGCAAATGTGACTGGTCATATATACATTGTTATGAGGAAAGCTAAAAGCAAGGGAAACCTCATCGAGTAGTAATACGTAATCATCGTGATGATCAGGATCTGTGAGGAGGACCGGGATCATCATTAAAATAGGTGGAAACAAACCTTTTTCCACTCATTCAACAATACGCTTCGGTCCAGAGAAGATCTCTTGTACCTTTTTAAGTTCACTTATTGAACTGCTCAATTGTTTTAAGTTTTTGATTTTTTTGAGGAAGGGAACCAAAGATTTAAAAAAAAGATTTTTTTCTGCTTTTGTACCAAATCTTTTCAGATTGTGATTGTATGAAAAATCTGAAAAAAGGAAAAAAAATCTCTGATCTCGTACAAAAAACCGAATTTATTGCTTTTGTATACCAAACTTTCTATAAATTCGGTGTAAACGTAGTTCCGTTTAATTTTTCAACGATTTTGTGTTCAGTTTAGCATTGTTAATTTTTACATAAGGTTCAGATACTTTTTTTTGCATGAGTCGAGTGTGTTGTTTGCAAAGAAGTGTGCTCTCAGAGGTTTCTTTGTTCGCCCCAGAGAACAATGCGAAAGTGCTTTTACAATTTGTTGAGAGTTGTCACCGGTTGCTTTTGTTATTACGACGTTTTCAACCTGAACAATTACAAAGAGTAGTTCTTTAATGAAGAAAAAGAACACTGTTTTTTTGCTACAGTACGAATATTAGGGAAGGAGCCAAGAGAATATTAATAACTCAAAATATTATTCGTCTCCACTTGAAATTTTTTTTAATACCATCAGCCGTGAATGAAGAATTTAAGCAATTAACATCGAAAAGGAAAGGGGAGAGAACGACGTTTGGTTTATAGAAGCCAAAGTTTATATCAATTCCAATAATGATTATGGATTTGGCATTGGGTGGCTCGGCAAAATCTCGAAATCAACAGTTTTATTACAATCGTCATCATCCATACACAAACGACGGAATAAGGAATCAGCAGCGGATTCCTCCCACTTACATTTCCCCCAGTGGTAGTGTTCTTGACTTGAAAAGTTACGAAAATGTCGCGTTCCACCAACACTCGCCAACTTCCTCCTCGTCGTCCCCAGTGCTAGACTACTCGTACGAGGACGAGGTGAAGGACTACTACGAGGAGGTCGACGACGAAGACGACGACGTTTTCGCGACACACGGACCAACTTATTACTCAGCTAATCGAGGCAGAGTAGGAGTTAATCGCGTTATCCCCACCAGTTCGGAAATGGATCATAATGAGAATTTCGGACGAAGTAGTCAGGGAATTAGAGACTCAGCCGCGAGCACTACCACTCCAGTGATGAATCTCCACTTGAGGAGAAAACTACTCCGACAAGGAGAATTGGAGGAGGAAAGGGAAAGACAACAACAAAGCAGCAAGTCGGGATCATCAGAGCTTCTTCCTCCCACGCGGCGGCTGCAGCAGCATTCCATAAGTGGAACAGTGCTCCTTCCATCCTCCTCCCAACCCAGGGAAGATGATGCGGATGTGGACGAGGAGTACTACTCAGAAATGGTGGCGGTGGAAAGGAAAGCAACAACCCTATTTCTCCGCGGCAGCACCAACACCACTTCTGCTCCCAGCAAGAAGCATTATCGTCATCATCAATCCAATAAGCCAAGTAAGTGAAGTGGTAAACGGCTCTTAAAGCACAATAATATGTATCTATCTATTTTTCCCCACTTTTCCTTTTCAATCCTCTCTTCGAAGCTAAACTCCACTGCTTTTCCTACTCTCTCTTTCCGCTGCTCTTCTTCTTCTTCTACTTCTTTCCCTATCCCAGTTATTGCCAGCCTTTTGTCAATTGCTAAATTATTCAAAGAAATTGATTTAATGATTATCTCTTTTTAGCTTGGTGTGGCATCGCGTAAAAAACATTTTTCCCCTTCTGCTCTACTCCACATGCTCATTCTCTCTCATTTTCCTTCTTCAGTGTGCACTGCTTTTTCTCCTCCGTCCATGTCCATTCCGTCTTTCTATCGCTCTCTCTCTCTCTCTCCAACAGCAAATGTTTGAACTGTACTCAAGAAGTTTGTAATGGCAGGACTAATACGATGAACCACAGGGAAACGACGGCAATATTTGTACATTCACGAAGGAATGATGGCTCACTACTCTAACATCATCATATAGTCATCATCATGTGAAGTGTTGTGTGTGTAGAGTGGAGCAATAACACGTAAAACATTTTACCTAGCTGTCTCCTACTCCAGGAAAAAAATTATGTCCAGAGGACAGAGGAGTAGGGGTATGTTGGTATGTGATATTGGCACACACCGATACTATACCAAAGTTAGTACGCACAACACGAGACAGATTTTTTCTCCAGCATAAAATATTATATTGGAGAAGGGTAGGGATGAACAATATTATTATGTGATGTGCACATGGTGTACACATGTATATAAACATAGGATGGGTCGTATGGTCTTTTTCCTTTTCACTTTCTCCAAAAGAACTTTTACCGACGAAGGCTATACACGTACAACGACCGGACCCAAACATGGCAATACTATTACTATTTACCGGTTTTGTTGCAGTTGGAATTGGAAGTGATTGGAAAGCAGGAAAGTTTTTTTGCTCATTGATGAGTAGTAAATGCGCTTATGCTCACATAACATAATATTGTAGCATTTTACATAAGTAAGCATTTCCTGCCTGCAAACATTTTCATCACTGATATTTGCCAAAGAAGTTGCAAGTGCAAAGGAAATAAGAGGGTTGATGTTGATGATTCAAGAGTATAGGGTTTTCCATGCATTTTAAACGTGATTCATATCCATTTTGGATAACAACACAGAGCGGCGCATATTTTATATGAAAAGAAAATAATACCCTTTGTCCATCCTTTTCCTCTCACCTCTTCGTTTTTTAGAGTAGAAAATGTATAGAAAAAAGGCATGTTTTTGGAACGTGTGTGTGTGAACACAAAAATGTTTAGTGTTTGCCTTTATGCTTTACACTTTGCTTGCATATGTGCTCATCTTCCTTTCCCCATTTTTTAGTGTTTGCTCATGCCCCGCTTTCTTTTTCCAAAGAAATTATATCTAAAGCGATGCGATAGACAAGACACTTGGATAAAGAATTTGAACAAATGATTGAATGGCGAAAAAACTTCTTGTCTGTTACAATTGTCGCTTTTTAAAAAATATAAAAAGCATTGTCTCGATGAGTTTTTAAACTCTTTCTTTCTCCTGTTATCCTAATTCAATTGAATTGAAAATACACTCACCTCAACTCGCCGTGAGTTTTTTTACATCAATTTGAAATCGTTCCATAATCATTCACTCAAATTTTCCATATTGGTATTATTGTTTGCGTTAGTTGTATTGAGAGAGTAATCTAGCCAAACACAATAAAATGGATTGAAATATTTTTTGTGTGTGAGCATAGTTAAGTTTGCTTTAAAAGACATATATTTTACTTGGCAATATAGAAAAACGTTTTGGAGGAGCATATATATAATCTTTGTAAAAAATCTTGATGTCAAGATTGGAATATGGTTTTTGTCTACTTATATAACATATATATAGAGCAAACTAATATTTGTCGAAAGCATATAAAAAAGTTGTTTTGCTTGCGCGTCTTGGCTCGTCGCTGTTGATAGAGTGGAAGTAAAGTAGAAAGTAAAGTTTTCTCTTTGGTATGAGTTGCTTTATATGTTTTTGCCCCTTGTATATAACACGTATATATAAGCTGTCATGTGCTTATAGATACTTTTTTTCCGCGATGGATGGATGGATGCATTATTGAATCGTTTACTTTTACCTTTTTCCCTATGACTCTTCTTCACTTGAAAAAAATTATGGAATTAATGCTTTGCTCGCGGAATGTAACTATAAAAAAGGAGGATATAGCGAACAAGTATGAATGTGGAAAAGTGAGGGGGGAATAGGAAGGAAGGAAGGAAAGGATTATAAGCGATTAGCTTGTTGGTGCGAGAGCTGTGCTCGGCTGTAGTAGCTTTTTACCGTTTTTCTCAAACCAATAGTGTACCACTGATTGCGTTGTTACCTGTTCTGTGAACTCTCTCACTCTCTGTCTCTCCGCTCTCACCAATAACTACGCTCCATTTGGATGGAGTGACTGACTGAGTGCATATATATATTCTCTCCGCTTGCCTCTTTGCTGTCCCTGGTAAAAAAGGGGATATTTATCTGCTTTGCTTCTTCTCTCCCCTTCACATTTCACAACTTCTTCCAATTCTGTCCACATCATTGTCACTAGTCATCATCAGTATCAGTCACAATCTCCCCTTTGGAGAACAAAGACTTGGCACACAAAAAAGTTTCCTGAGCTGGAGAAAATTTTCCTTGGGAAGAAAGCATCTGAAAATTTTTGCTATATATAAAATCGCCTTTCTCTCTGGTGCACAAAATCTCTACAAATTCCAAAATCTTTAATAATTTATAACTAAAATTTCAACCAAAGTGAAATAAGATATTAATTTCGTGGATTGTTCTGTGATTTTTTGCCAACTTTCGAAAACAAATCAGTTCCTGCACCGCTTTCCCTGGGAAATGAGCTTTTGGAAGGGGAAGATTTGGAAGACGGGAAATACAAGAGGCTGGCTCTCATTGCCCCAGAGCATCAACAGCAGCATCATCATCATCAACAGTTTGTGCTTTCTCCGGTGGAGAAGTTTGTGAATTTTTACAACAACTTTGGTAGTTCGTCGTCTGCTTCTGGTAGTCATCATCCCTCTCATCCACCACCACACCACCGAAGGCTGAACAGTCAAGGCTCATACAATTCCAGATCTCCTTCCGCAGCTTCATCCCCGGTGTCGTCTGTGGTGCAAAGTCCCAAGAGCCTCGTCTCATGGAGCCCCTATGGCTTGTTCTTTTCCAGTCTGCCGACACCAGAAGGAGCGAACACAACCGGAAATACAGATTGGAACGGTGCCAGCACCCCTGCCACAAGTGTTGCCACCACGCCGAAGAGGGTGCTTGAAGAAGAAGAAGACGAGGACGACGAAGAGGAGACTGTCGGTGGTGGTGGTGGTCGTGGGGCTCCACTTGATTACACCTTCCAAAGATTGAATGAGACGAGCACGAACACAGCACCCGAGATGATGATGAGACGAAGACGAGAGATTATTTTGGGATATGCTGAGACTGCTCCTGTGACTGTTCCGGAGGAGGACGAAGATGATGATGGAGGTAAGTTGCTCTTTAAATAAATGTTGTGCGTCAACATGATCCGGCTTCAATAAGCTTTATTACACAATTTACTTATCCTCAATTTTTCCCTCTTTGCAATGACCACAGATTTACCACTAAACCTGAGCACGAAACCCAACAATCATTACGAACCTTCCCGTCATCGTTCATATATTCACACCTCCAACCCGACAACCACAGTGGCAATCCCCTCACCAACGACACCAACAGGGCTGATGAGAACAGGCCCTGGAATCTGGTCACCTGCCAGTGTGCTCGAGGCTGAGCAGCAAACAAAAATCCAGTCATATATTGCCAGTCATTTACTCGCCCACCATTTGAACCCACATCATCATCCTCATCATCTTACAAGTGCTTCACTTGCCAGTGCTACACCCTTACTTCAAGCTTCCCTTGCCTTAGCCACCAACAACAATAATATTACTGCGAATAGTAATAAGACGAGCGACAAGTCGAGGAACGCCCGACTTATCGCATCCAATCAGGGAAGTAATAATAATGGGAAGACGAGCCCAACACAAGTGGCTCACCAACATCTTCTCAACAACAATAATAATTGCAACGGAACCAAAGATTTGATTGGGGCTAATATGATTAACAACAACAATAACTCTAGTAATAGTACCAAAGGTCAGAGTCGACCTCGAGCTTCCCCCGTGTCCGTGTCTTCGTCGACGGAAGTTCCGAAGAAGAAAGCGAAGAAATCTCAGAATGGATCTCCTCGCACATTTCAAGTAATTTTACACTAAACGTTTACAGAAACAAAATCTATATAATTTTTCAAAAATTTGATACTTTTACTAATGACATGTCTTGCTTGCATTTTGTAGTGCAACCAGTGTGGCAAAGCGTTCAAGCGCTCGTCAACCTTGTCCACACACCTCCTGATTCACAGTGATACGCGTCCTTTCCCATGCCCTTACTGCGGGAAGAGATTTCATCAGAAATCCGACATGAAGAAGCACACATACATTCACACAGGTAATGCATTTCTCGCATGATTTCTCTCACGCCCACACCAACTCACTTGGATGTGATGTGACAATGGACTTTGATATATTATGTTTTTTGTTTGTTTGTAGGTGAGAAGCCGCACAAGTGTACCGTGTGTGGGAAGGCGTTCTCCCAGTCTTCCAATTTGATCACGCACTCCCGCAAGCATTCCGGTTACAAACCGTTCACATGTAACCTTTGCGGTCGCTCCTTCCAAAGAAAAGTTGACCTTCGCCGACATGTGGAAACGCAGCACAGTAATAACAATAACAATGATGACAGCCACTCGTCAAAGGACGACTCAATGACAATTTCAACCGAGGACAACAACAGGACCAATATTAAACAGGAGAAAGTCGTTGTTACTCCCGCATCAAGTAATGAGGATGCTGCAACTCTTTCGCCCTCCAGCGAAACAACGGCCCCCGTCAATAGTACGATCTCTGAACACAACTGCTCAGATTTGAGCAACCCTGCTGATCTCAGCACGAGCAGTAGTAGTGCCATGCAAGAAGATGAACCTGAAGGTGGTGTTATAGTAGGTGCATGTCAAGGTGATGTCAAGTTGGAAAGGAAAAGTCCGATAACATTACCACCTAAAAAGTCATCCCGATCTTGTTCAGCCAATTCATCTTCGTCGAGTGAGAGCGCAGACGCTGTTCCGAAGGTAGAGGTCAGTTAAGTCCTTAAATAGAGAGAAAATTTAAACGTAGAGACATAAGTTCTAATGTAGTTTTTTAGGTAAAAATATACGTTTTACTGAAAGGGACAAGAGGTCAGTCATGATACTTTTTAAAAAGCGATATAAAATGCATATCACAAGCTACACACGTTATATTCAGTATTTTAAAATATTCATCCGTCCACTATAATTGCCTGGAAAAAGCTACATATAAGCTATAAATATAAGATATAGTTCATATAGATGCGCACCACCGTATAAACAATACACACCCACCGCACATTTCCATATTGTACAGATTGTCTTTATTTTAATTACGTACATAACACAAAATATATAAATATACATAACATCGACAGGCAATTTTAGCTATGCATAAAACACATACACCTTTAGTTTCAATAGGTTTTTATTTAATTACATTCTTCCACACAGTATGACGTTGGGAAACAGTTAAAAATTAACTGACTCCCTGTAATAATTACTTTGTGTTAGCACACGTGGAAAACGGAGCCCAAGTTATATGTGTTAAAGCAAAATATATAATCTATTTAGTGCCTTTCTGCATTCCATTTATAAGTGGGTTTTTTTCTAGACCAATTTTCTCTTCGGGACAGTCAAAACAATAATTTTTTTTGTTGTGTGGAAAAATATACATATTATTATATAGCAGCACGTCGAGTTTTCTTAATCAAGTCATTATTATCCCTTCTTGTGTAAAATTGTGTAGGTAGACTGATTTTTTCTCTCCCTCCTCTTGTCATGATATTGCACAAAAAAGAAGGCTAGAATCATTCATCTACATACGTAAGAGGGTAAAAAAAAGTTTTTTGATGAGAGAGTTCAGATGATATCTATCTCATTAAGGAAAATACAGGGTTATAAGATTTTTGATAAATCGGTTCGTTGATATTTTGCCCGATGATGATGAGCAGTTTGATGGGTAAATAATAATGGTCTGATACATTCATATATACAATACATAATATCGTTATGCGTTTAGGACTTGAGTGATTTCCTTGAGTTCATTTAAGCAAAGCACACACACACACATATATAAATATATTGTTTTTTATATCAGCTTAGTCCATCATCATCAATCATCACAGTCGGTGTACTGTGTTCATTGATATATATTTCTTTGGAATCTCATAAAATGCAAATCACGTGTTAATTAACAGGAGAAAGAGGAGTATGCCACGAGCCATGTAATTTAGGCAGCGTTTAGGGAGAAAGGGCGTAAAAGAATGAAAGCACAAGGGTGCTGGGGGTGACCATCACCCGAGACCCACTTCTTTATGCATATATACACACACAAAGGATTAGGATTGAATTTCGCCTAGGTCATTTACACATATACATAATAAGAAACACTAAAGTGTATATATGTATCACACATATGTCATATCAGGTAAAAAAAGAGGAAAATGTGTCCTCGCTAATTAATTAGTCTGTCTGAGATAGGTCGGTATTACGATTGACGATATTTATTTGTGCTAACCGAAACCAAACGACAACAAAAAATAGACGAGAGAGAAAAATGAAGAAAAGAGTACGCATACGTAAGGATAAGTATAGGGATGTACGTAATAACAAGTGTGGTGTACATTTTTAAATAAGGTGATAGCGATAGTGAGACAACACACCTTTTTATGACTTTACTCCGGTAGTAAAAAAGAAAACTATATATGAATATGGATGAGGAAGGAATATATGTTACATTACGATAGGGAAAGAAGAAAAAATATAAAGTTAATTGGAGAGAGGACAGAGGACGACGGACGACAAAAGATGCCCGTATAAAATATCTACGTAAGTTTTATGAGAGAAGACGTCAGCTCCGCGAAGGTATCAATTTTCTCCAGTAGTAAACTAGCGAAAAAAGGGTAATTATGATTAATACTAACATTAACATATCACGCACGAGATTACTTCAGAGAGAACAATTAAAAACGCAGAAATTATTGAGTGTTTTAATTAAGCCATAATAGCTCCTTCTTTAGCCATGTAGGTAATTTTTCTCGGTATTTTCCTTGTCAGTAGAAAAAAAAATATATCATGAGAGAGTATCTCTCATCATAATTTTTTTGGGCAGAACCCCCACCCCACCTCTCCTAGGAAAACCTAGTAAATATATAGTGTATATGTATAGTCACGTTTTAATAGTCTTTTCTCTTCCTAAAAAGAAACAAAAAAGGTTTAGGCTGGACGTGATGATCATCTTCACTTTTTTATGGAGTTTTTGCGTCACGGTCACATTGATATTTGCATTGTCAAAATATAATTTGACGAGGAAGAATTATTATGTGTGAGCCTATTCAATGGGAAACAATTATGCTTATTGTTGTAATATTTATTTATTTGAGGAAAAACGGATAGTTTTTTATGTATATGCTTTTTGTATGATATATTTTTGTGTAAGAAAACAAATATTATGCGATTTTGTAAATCTATACACCAGTACCAGTGCTGTGCACCGATATTTTACATTTTTACGTTTGTACGAGAAATCGGTTTTCCAAAGGATTCTCATGTGTTGTAAAGTTAGTTAAGAAATTTTTTGTGTCTTAGTTTTAGTTATTTATTTATAGAGTATAGATAAACATTTCTGAGTTCTCTCGATTTCATGCAGTTACCTCCAAAAAATGATGCACTTTAATACGCTTTAAAATGGAACCTAATTTACAATTAGTCAACCTCAGATCCTAAGCGCTGTAGAGAGACGTTCGTTAGTCACCAGTCAATGCAACCTCACCGGTCTCATATTATTCTCCATTTCCCATGCAAAATGTATGTTTTTTGACTGGATCCTACTTACGTAAATGTACTTTTAAATCCTTAAATTGTTCACTGTATATATAGTTTCGTCCGTGTATTAATGTAAGTCCACACACATCTTTCATAAAAAAGAAAACACACACTGTACCATATCCGCAACACTAGAGAAAATCGAAAATAATGATAATTCACAAGAAACAAAAGTAACGTAAACATATCATGATATTCAGTATAAGTTTGTTTTCTTTGTGGATCAATAAGAAATACAAACAAATTCCAAATTGTTTGTATTGTATGCGTGTGGAAGGCGAATTCGTACAATTATCGTATTCGTACTGAAACTTTGAACTGTGAATTTTAAATGGAAAATAAAAAGGATCTCTCCAATGTAAAAATCTTGCTGTTTAAAAACTTATTGCCTGTAAGCATTTTCTCATTATCTCATACACCACAACCTCAACCTCATATTTTAGTCTTGCACCATACGTCGACACTTTGTGTGTGCATGTCTGATTGTTATTCAATAATCGAAAATAGAATCGATCTGGGCATGTTGACTGAAGGATGATTTTTCTCATTTCATTCAGTTGTCACCTGTCAACTATCACACCATGTTGCAATCCACCCAGAAATTAAAGATTGAATCTGGAAAAGGCTTTTTGTGCTGATTATTTCCTCAGAAATCAATACACGCCAATGTTTTTTAATCATTCTAATTTCTAATGTTTTACAAACGGAGAGTATTGGATCAATATTAGATTCTTTGATTGTCATCGATTATTTTCACTTGAAGAGAGAACAGATTCGACATGATTGCTTTCACCCGAAAAATAGAAAGTTTACACTTTTTCCCCTTTCTCCGCGGTGACAAGAAGACAAGAAGCATGCGATTGGAATATGGTTAAGTCTTCTTGCGCGCACCACGCGCGGGGAAAGGGTAAAAAAGGCAATTTGATTGAGAAGTTGGATAATAAGAGGGAAAGCACTTAATAGTCATCAGGGAAAAAGCACTTTGTCGACCTAGTTTATTAGCGTTCCGCCCTGTCTGCTGGATTATTTGATGAAAAAGTAATTCCTTCATTTTTATTCTCATTCAACTTTTCTTCTCGCTATGCCGAATGTTCAGTGTGGTATAGTGCGAGTAGGCTTTTAGCAGTTTTTTTATATACTAAACACGTAGGCATACACACACTTCAAAAGAATGTAGATATGCATCAAAAGGTAAGAGCCGGAGGAGTTCTCTTTTTTATAGGTCCGATCGGGTATACTATACTACGCAAAGTCATTACTAAGGGGGAAAATGTATACTTGTCACTTGCGAGGGAAGAACTCTTATAATTGACAATCAAGTAGTGCTCATCCAGAGTGAGATATATATTTATGCATGAGCATGTTTGTGTACACACAAATGACAAACGAACCATTTTTATGCATCGAGTTTCGGAATCAATTAATGAATTTTTGATGCTGCTCGAGAAAGAGAGGAAGGAGTAAAAAAAGGCATTTCATTTAAGGTGCGAGAGATATGGAACGATGATGGTATTTTTTTGTTGGGGGGGGGAGAGAGAAAACGCCTGGAGAAAAGGATGATGGGTGCTCCTTAATTCCATTTATTTTGTGGAGGAACGCCCGTGTCTTCCTTGTCCTTCTGTGAGTGTGTCACAACGTCACAAGGGTGATTGATGCATGCTCCATTAGAAATGTAAGAAGTACATGGATGCCTTACATGTTTGTATTCATAATCCATAAGCCATTACCCTGAATCAGAGAGGACTCCTTGTGACATTTAACTGTGAAGATTTTTTATTTTACCTTCTTCTCTGAGAGTAATTGTAATGAAGCACTGAACTGGTAAATTGGCGGAAGGGTACGTGCGATTGTATCGAAACATAGTTACAGTTTTATAGTATGGCTTGTTATAGATCGATCAATTCTTTTCCATGTAGAAAGCATTTCCATTTCCAAAGTCAACTTGATCTATATACATACATATATGCAGGGTTTGTCATTGTTAAGTTAACAGCCATGACCAACCCTTCTTGTTCCCAGCAGATAACCTGCAAATTGGCAATTTAAACATGGGATGTTGTTGGAATATATATTTGAAGAAAATGAGTTCGTTACGAAGAAAATCTTTTGAATTTGAGATGCCTTGTTATTTCCATTGTCATAATTGTTAGGTTCCTAATTTTTTACTCATTACTAAACAATTGCGCGGGTGTGCAGCTTGCAGCCTATTATTCCTTCTTTTCGAAGAATGGTCGAAATGGAAATTATTAATTTATCTCGTTAACAGTCGCCCACAACCTGAAAACCAATGACTAATGAGTATATCTATGGTGGATTGGATATAAATATAACAATGTGTCATACATAAATATGCGCTATTTTTCTTTTCTAACAAGCACACATACAAGATACAAATGAAGCACTTTTGAAGTCGATGCTAAATATTGCTAAATGTAAGTCCTAAATATCGGAGATCCATGAATAACGTGACTTCAATCAGAAGCGTTGTACGACATTGTACATAAAATACTCTCGGAGACTCCAATATCCACAAACAATTCACAATTTATGGTCTTACCAAAACCCTTACTACAACCTGTTTCGTATTCTAAAACTATCTTTCCAACTCTAAAAATCGATGTTCTTACAATCATAGAAAATAGCAGAGTAATAGTGAGCATAGCATAACCCACTTTTTTGTGCTGTAAAGCCACATTTTTGGTTTAATTGAACAAGAACTTAATCTTATTCTGAACATATATCTGCATTTGTTATTTGTTCACACTGTCACGCCATGGCCATATACACAGAAAACTGCGATTATTTCTATTTTGAGCAATTACACTGATTCAGACTTCAAAATCAGATAGCCCATAATTCATGGGTGTATGTTTTTTATTCTTTCATGAATCATGCCAACTGCGAATTTTTCTCAAAATGTCAAATACCCGGTGTGAACTTAACTGCATAAATCATCAACAAAATGAGGTTACTACATTTATAAATTTTTAAAAAATACTCGATGAAATCAGATTCTTTTTTGCAAACCACTGCAGGCTGTACTATGCACCTTTGTATTATTAAAATACATGTGAATTAATCAGGCATGGCAGAAAACCCGGGTTTTGGTGAAAAAACCCGCGGGTCCGGGTTTTTGTGGGTTTTGCGGGTTTTA
>JAQFZW010001730.1:0-23459 GCA_034687055.1 Heteromurus nitidus
TTTCCAATCTTTTTGTGACACTCTTGTGTCCGTACTCAAATGTCTGGAAGAAAAGACATCTCTTTTTGCAACCAAAGATTTCCCTTGTTTCTAAGCTCTCCTTGTGGTCAGAGAGAAAAAAATGACGGAGGTGATGAAAACAAAATATGCTTTTTGTGTTTTGGACAGAAAGGTCGACACACATCTACAGCATCTTCAAAAAAAACTCTGATGTTCGATCCAAAATCAGCTTCGCTTCTGCAACAATGTCTTTTAGTCTATAGCGTCGCTCCATGTATCACCGAGTTTTTATTGTGTTGCTGTCAAGGGACGGGAATGCTGGAGCTGGATGTCACAACTGACAACACTATAAATGTAACCGAATTGTCATCTTTCATATATGAAGAGTTACATATTCCTGGAGGAGGGTGTACCCTGTCTATGCAATTATCGAGGAATGTCAAGTTCAAGCGAAGTATCATTATGGAGCTTGTCCTCCACGATAGATGAATACACGAAGTTAGAAATACATTCCGGGTTGTTATTACGTGGGCGTCAGCAGTATTGTTAGGTTGGAAATGATGAATTGATCTGGCTTGACGTGGTTAGAGGTGAATTGAATGTATGAAGCAGAGGAGTGCTGAACTGAACTCGGTATTTTTGTTATTTTTTCTCTCAAGGTAATTGTATATCCTACGCAAGCGAGTGTGCAGAAAATGGGCACAATTTTTGCATTGATTGGGATCTGGACTCTGGCATGTATCCTGGCAGCCCCATTGTTCATCTGGAAGAAAATCATTCACTTTGACTACGACTTCCCGGAGCTTGAATTTAAAAAGGGGATCGACTTCTGTTGGGAAGAATGGCCAACTAAGCATGGGCGAGCTTACTACTCAATTTTCACAATATGCATTCAATACGCTGTGCCCTTTGTTGTGGTGAGCGTGGCGTACTGCCAGATCTGCAAGAAACTTCGATATCGAATGCGACCCGGAGGGAGATGTGTGGAAAGTTCGGGGGGAACCAATGTGGGGAGCCGCGACGGGAGGAATGGTTCAATTCAGAGGGACAGGGACCATGCTCGAGTTCGTCGAACCAACTTGCTGCTGATTAGTATTGCCCTCATATTCGGTATCAGCTGGATGCCGCTGAACGCTTTTAACGTGATTGTGGATCTTTTCGAACCGTTCAACTACGACAACGAGAGTGACCAGTTCTACCTCAGAATCCTTTACGCCATCTGTCACTTGACGGGAATGTCCTCTGCTTGCTCAAACCCACTCTTGTACGGGTGGCTGAATGAAAATTTCAGGAAGGAATTTCGAGAGATTTGGTGTGGCGTGAAAACTTGCCAAACTTGTAGCTGTCGGAGGGATCCATTGACCAGAGGTGTCAGTCGGAGGGAATCCCGCTTCGAGAGGGAACAGACAACTGTCCACTACCGCAAGAAAACTTCAGCGGAGCCAGACGGCGAAATTGAACAGAGCACACTGATCACGCAAGTACTCGACAGGCACAAATGACTATTGCATTTTTATCATCCCAAACTGAAGAGGCTCACGTCGCCCCATGCATTGGCAGTACCGAATCCCGATGTATCACCTGTCTCACCTAGCAACCATCAACTCACGCTGACTCTAGACGGATCCAGATTAGAAAGGTAATTTTTCGACAATCAATTCTAATTCAATCAGTAGAAAGGAATATGGCGTTGTTTAGGAAGTTGCTATTCAATTCACTCATAATTTAACCTGCCACAACTGCAACTCACCATCAGATATGTTCGTTTCATGTACAAACATGTCAAACGTGAATGCAGGTTTTTTAGTTTGGACGGCGAGATCATCATCTCTTGCATCAGTCTGAAGGCATCGTGTCGGAATGAGATGCAAGGCTGCAAGGTAAATCCATTACGACATAATAGTGATTTCCGGTTCGAAGCGAGAGTAGGCCTGGCTGAGACAGGATATAAAATCAAAGATCGATCAAGCAGGTGTGATGTAGCAACACCAAAAAACTCCAACTGGAGGTGCATAACTACACGCGAAGTGTTATCTCATATTATTGAATGCTTTCAAATTAATGAAAAACAGCTTGAATTACACAATTCTCGGTTGAAGAGCGATTTACAATCGCTTCGACTTGGCATCGTTAAATCCTAATTTCCGAACACGAGAATGAGGTATTTTTTGAAAGGCGAACTTGAATGTTGATACGAAATGAGTCGAATAGTCATGAAAAACGCAGTTCTGTTCAGACTTTTGAGTTTACTAGACACAAAGACAAGAAAAGCCACAAAGGAACCTTTTTAGGTGGAAATTCTTTTCGATGTCTTGCCAGAAACATGAAATTGCGGTTCTTCTAGGAAAGCGCTTCTTAAATTCATTCGTGTTCATAGGCTTGGCTTGGCAATCTTGTTTGACAACATTCACAACAAAATTTAATTCTAGTACTCATCACACGCATTTTTTCTACATTCAACATTGCCACACTTTGATTCTAGACAAGATGCAAGTGCGAAATGTGTATTCCATCCTTGTACGACTGCTTTCTCCATGCAGAAATGTTGGAATCAACATACAAAAAATGAAATGAACGAGGTGCTCGTCTCCCTGAAAAGGTGAGATCATGAATGTATATCATTCGTGTACAATACAAATGTCTAATTTACCCCCTGGAGCAAAACACTTTTACATTCGCATTCACCATTTCCTACACTACTCCGGAAAGGAGTGTGCCAGTGAAAGTATAATTTGTGGAGTGAAGTAGGAAAGGGCGGATATTTTTTTCCGTTAGTGTGGCAGTATCCAAAGATGGGAACGAGCACAACGTACCATACACACACATCCATGTACACAACAATATCCCATATCATTTATAATTTAATGGCAGGAGTGATGCATTGTTTTCCTGGAGCTGTTGCGTGCTTCCTGAGCATCCAATTCGACTTGACAGAGTAGTTAAGGTGGCACACACGAGGAAAAATCTTGGGATGGAAGGAAGTTGGTGGCAGAAAAAATACTTGTTGAGGCTAAGAGATCGATTTTTGTCGGGTAGTGTGTAACTTCACAAAAATACAGCGGCACCTTTTTCCCTGCCGCCGCTAGCATGCTTCATGATAATTAGGTAATTGACTGTAGAATTCATGATAGACAAAAAAACACCGGATGGAATATACTCGCATATATAATATTCATCTGAAAGACGTGTAACTTACCTCGACAAGGCGAAAAGATCTTTCGGAACAAAAACAGTTTTGTGGAAAAGTTATTATAATTGTGGGGTTTCCCTCTTGTCTTGAAACGTTCTCTAAAATGGTGTGTCTGTGTTGTTAATATTTATAGCGGTACGATTCCAAACGGAACCAATGCAACTCACCCAGCATCCAACGGAACTCCTCCTGTGAACAAGTGCTGAATTCTTATGCAAAGTTTTTGCAGTTGTTGGCAGACATCCCATCAACCACCTTCCCCCTGCAGTCATCATCATATCAAAATTGAAATTGGCCATCGTCGAAATGAAAGCCATGAGTGTATATCTTTACTACAGACATGTGTTAGGATGTAATAACAAAAACCTTAACTGGAAATGGTATACTGCATATATGATGTACATGTGCATTCAGTGAATTGAAGTACAAGAAGAAGCAAAGTCAACTTCATCTTCAACCAGGTATGTTCCCAAAGAAACTTAACGGCTGAGTTGTTGAGGTGCTTTCTCTTGTATACCCTTTACATAATAAATAATTCATCCTCACAAGTACATCTTCGCTTTTTTGTTTGCAAATGGAAGTGTTGTAAGTGTAAGTGTAGCGTTGTTACGACTAGATCGCGGAGTGGAGTCCCCTGTTTCGGCGCTTCGGAGTCATCATATATCCTTTTGCACTGATCCTGAGTTCAGAGACTCAGTAGTCGTAGTCATTTATTTACTTTTGTCCGAGAGGTTGAACTAGCAAGTGTGCATTAGAGGTGTAAGTCGAGCAACCCCCAACGGGAATCCCGTCACGAGCCCCGGACGGGAAAGAGGTTGCGAACATGAAACCTTCAACGTTCACTCCAGATATTATTGCAATCTTTGAAGCGTGGGTTTTGCACATTTAGTTTTTTTTCAATGTGGTAATGCTTTATTGGTATGGACGAATCCATAAGGGTTGCATGTTTCTTCCGGGTTTCATATTGGGTGGGCGCTGTTAATTTACTTAAGCCTTAATAAGGAGATGGTATTTTACCGGAAGGGCATAAAAACGCATGAGAAATTTTCACCTCTAAACACACCTTATCTTCTTCCATTGTTATATTATGTGCTGACAATTAGGGTGGTAAATTGCGGATGGTGTAAACGCTTCTTTATATTTATTACGTGCTTTTTCCACAGCAGTCTGTCGTTTAAAAAATTTCATCCACTTTGTAGACCAAGGCTTGATCTGTTTGTCTGGATGATGATGTTTATATACCAGACGCTTCTTGTTGACGTTCCTCCTCCATTTTCTCCTCTCTCTCTCTTTGTCACGCTGCTTAAACTATCTACACGAAAGTGTATTTCTTTCACTACTTGCTTGTTTGTTTTCTCAAATGTAATTGCCCTACCAGAAGTGCACTTAAGTGTTCATATGTAAATTAAACAGTGAACTGTTTCCCTTGTTTGCTATCAGTGTCGCAGGTGTTGGAAACTGCTGCTATATACTTGAGGATGAGAGGCGGTGTTTATGTAAGAGGTGTTAACAATCCATTATCCTTATATTTATATGTAAAAGGACAAATACATTAAGGAAAATTTCCGTATATAAATTAGCTGTTTTTATATGGATGTGCGCCTCAAGCTTCGATAGTTCAACCGATCGTCGACCTTCGCTTGTGTGTAATTATATGTTGAAGTTCAATAACATGACTAAAAGAAAAGAAGACTTGTTTCGGGAACAATGAATGAGTTGGTGGTTCCCACACAAAAGAATGGAAGAAAAAACTTCTTCGTTTTTGATCAATTCATGCAAACTGAATATGTAATTATACTTTATAACAAGTCACTACCATATTGTAATTTTAGAAAAGTATATTTTATATTCGATTTTATTCTTGTCGATATGAATAATATTAAATTCGAGCTACGAAGCATCAAAAAGTTCTCGCATGTCTCATTTCCACTTCAAAGCTTCGAGTTGCAAATGCGTTTGTAACAGATTTCCAAGGACTGAGGAATTAATATTCAAAAGTTGCAAATTCCCTTGAAAAAGCTCGTGGCAACGACACGATTCCGCTGTTAGAGTCTAGAGGTCAATCCCTTGTTTTTTGTGTGCAATTTGCACTGTTTATATTGCAAACATTCAAATTTTTGATGAACGTTTTAGAGCAATTAACAAACTAAAACTGACAAGCGATCATTAGTAAACTTTGACTTGACAATATGTGTAACTTGTAGAAGACACGGAGGAAAATAAAATATGATTGGAGCATATTATTATTGAATTTGTTATGTAAAACGATAACCTTCATTATCGGCACATTATACTCGAGAATAATTGCCTCAAGATATCCACGTACTACGACGAATTTCCTGCTGACTTGCTAATTTAATAAAATATTAGTGATGGAAAGTAAAAGTTGGCTAGTTTCGTTTCTCGAAAATCATCTTTGATGATGTTCACAAGGCGTACATTTTATTGTGAAAGTTGGTTTTTCTTCGCTGCTCTCTCTCTCTCTTTTTCGGCCATGTCATTACTCTTATTAGCTTGTCACACTCACAAGTTGTGAAAAGGGGTTTCTCGTGAGTTGGGAATAATTTCCTTGAATGCTAAAGCACACCTATCTAAGGTCATATATGGACGCGGACGTTGGAGAACTTTCCCATAAATCCAGACTGACAATGAAATGGTCCATGCGTGCGCATTTCATGTTCTCCTCAAGCTTCCCTCACTAAACTTTTCATCGTTACGGATTTGAGAATTGCGTTCCCCTTGATGCTGGATGCCACACAATGACAACTGTATATATTGTACTTTCTTTTTTCTAACTTATGTTTAATCGCGAAAAGAATAAGTATATAAAAGTATATATCCGAAGTGCTTTGACGTACACACTGATTATTTCATTCATCCTTGTGCTGAGAAAGCTCCCTCCTCCGTTTTAGAACGAATGTGTGGAGGAAAAAATGGGAACTAAATGGGAACTTTATCTGTAAAATGTGCTAGTTTACAATGTACGGATTTCTATTTTTATTCTGTAGAAGAATATGGAAGGAAAATGTGCTCGTTCTGCTTTCATGAGGACATCTCGGAACTTGTTTAAATAGATTAAGAAACTGCAAAACCAGCAGGAATTCTGTTTGAATAACAAGCTGGAATTGCTCCGTTTTCCGCCGCATTTTCATGTTGTCATGCTCGTATTCGTGCATGTAAGAGACTCGGATGAAGAGAAAGATTTTTTTGTGTGCCGTTGTCAACTCAAATTGTCTATTATTTTTCATGTTAGTTTATAGTGCAATGCAGAAAAAAGATGTGTGATGGTGACGGACTCAAAAGCTTCTCAAATTTTAAGCTGCATTATTTTATTCTTTCTCCTTGAGATAATCGTCAAAAGAATGTCTTATTGTGCAGCTTGAACTAAATTCCAAACTACAAATGCGAAGAATGTAAATTTTTCGCACTGTACACCTACACAATCTTGCTTCGTTTGAGATTACTCATTGAAAAGAGTTTTTTTATGAAAGTAAAAATAATCGCCTCCCTCAGATTTACGTTTTTATCTATCCCCCGCTTCTTGATGTTGATGTTCCTTATAGAGTGGCTGTAAGAAATGGCTCTTATAGTGTCTATGATGAGGGAGTTAAAAGATTTCCAGATGATCCATCTATTTCGAAAATGTATCCGGTGAAAGATAAATCTGTGCTACATTGTAAGACATCGGTTGAGGAAGCATGGCTATTTCGGACAAAACGACGTATTATTCAACGGAAAGGAGGAGACGGCCACCTACGCTTGCACAGCTTTCGGAAGAAAGCAAGACAAAAGCCTGTTCTGGTCTGGTTGAATTGAATGTCGGATGGATAATGCGAGAAGAGCGCTTTCACCACCGTTCCACCGTGTTCGGTGTAAAATGAGACAAAAAGCTTTCTCCAACCAAAAAAATTCACGCTTTAAGTTTGTTCACAAGGTGAACCTTATGAGAGACGAGCATATGGCCACTTTTGATCCT
Source organism: Heteromurus nitidus (assembly GCA_034687055.1). Taxonomy (NCBI): domain Eukaryota; kingdom Metazoa; phylum Arthropoda; class Collembola; order Entomobryomorpha; family Entomobryidae; genus Heteromurus; species Heteromurus nitidus. Next base: position 7,167 of record JAQFZW010001730.1, read on the forward strand.
ACGGGACACTAAAAAGGACTTCGCCGAAGATTAGCTCCACGGTCTTTTATTATTTTTCTGGGGAGAGGGCAAGACTAGGTATAGTGTAGGTACATATGGTAATAACTTTCGCTAGAGTTGTATATATTACTTAATTTGGACAGCGCTAGATTTCGTTAATACTCCAGCTTCAGAGCTACTTCCTCCCTGCCATTAAGTCCTATCTCAGTCCACAGTCGACACAGAAAGCGTAATTTGTACCGCATCGAGCAACTATTAACTTTCCCTGCATCGATGTTAATGCTTGGCGAGTTGAGTACGCAGATAATGTAAATTAGGGTTGTTCCTATTTTCCTCTCGCCCACACTTTTACTTTGCGCCAGTTTCATTCAACGTGTGCTTAGCAAGGAAAGCCCCTATAAGTTGGCGCCCAGTCAGTAGGCAGCTTGCGGTGGTAGGCTGATATGAGAAACAGTTTAGGACACAGTCCAGAAAATTAGGCCGTTACGACACGAGATTTCTCTCCTTCCTTGTCTCCCGGCCTGTTCTGGCACATATGTTTGTAGTATTTACACCAGCAATGGTCAGAGGACTATAGTCTCCTTTTCCGGAGTCAGTTAGTGCGTAATTACTGATATGCCTACATTATTTGTACAGGGCAAACATGAACTCTGGGCGACTTAATATGTGCTTTGTTTACGTATAAAACGAGTTTTTATTTGTGAGTCAAAAAACCGACTTATGCTCCGAAGGTACTTTGTAGTTTTGTGCGAAGAATATGTGTTGCAAAAAGAGGTTGTTAAGTTGCGTTTATGGCGTGAATCAGATTGATGAAGCGTTGCTCCACGTGTACACTACTGCTGCTAGGAAAATTATTGTGTAATGATTCTAATTATTATACATGTTTTAAACGCGTGTAATATGTTCGTATATGCTTTTTCCAAGTAACTGTGCTCGTTTTGTTTTTCTGTTACATGCTTTTGTGTTTGTATGTATTTTCTGGAAAAAAGTCGAAAACAGTTTACTCCACTCCAAAGCAAACATTTACAAACAATCACTAAACATTCTCGCTCACATAGTCAAATGTTTCCATGGAAAAAGAGAAAGATGAGGTTGTTTGAGCAGTTTGGCCATTATGACGATGCCGATGGTGGTGGTGATGATGATGATGATTACGCTGATATAATTTTCATTCGAATGGCTTTGACCACCCAGCCGAGTGATAAAGGGGTCCCTGGAAGTTGTGACTAGCATGTTATATGTCTGCGTATACTAAATTAGCACGTGCGTTCGCAGAGGAACTCGAAATTCACTGATGTGCTTGTACATTCAAAAAAATAATTATATCAAAACGGTACAACACATGAAGGTGAACTTGTCTATTTCCTACTTGCGTATATATGTCTCTGGTATATTATGAAACATGAGTGCTGCAAAATGTGGCCAAATCATATCTAGTCTAGTTAGGTTCAAATCCGAATGCTAATGTTCAATATTACTATGCTTTGCGATATAATGTTTATAAAGAAGTAAAGTTAAAACGTCGCAAAAGTAAGTTTTTATAAGAATTGGACATGGTATAGATGTGGGCACACATTTTTCGTACTATTGCGATATACTGTAACAACGTTGTGACGGGTGATACAAGGAGAATTTGAGTGTCTGAGTGTGATTGCGTAAAAAGGAAAGTTTGCGTCAACTTTGCACAATCTCATACTCATTCGAAAAGGCAATTAGAGAGAGATTCTGTTACTATCGTTATCCTTTCGACCCTGTAGTACAGATTACTTCCGAGTACTACTTGACTTTCAAAACCAAAAAAAAATTGGTACTATTCCTCTTATATCATCTTCCTAAATTTAGTTCTTAAGATCAGTTTTGAGAAGGGAAAATTCTATATCGAATCGAATGAGTGACGGTGAAAAATTGATACGTAGATATATGATGGATTGCAATTTAGGTACGTAAGTAAGTAACATTACTTTCTTTCTTCATGGAATTTCGGTCGGACTGTTTTATATTGACGCAATCTTAGGATATCTGTCTCTTGCATGTGATTGCATCTTGAATGAAAGGACTAACTGCCACGGATGAAAGGGATTGAAGTAAATAGAGCGTCACAGTAAAAAAAACATTTCGTTTTTGCTACTGACAAATAGATCTTACGAGTAGGTAGGTGTTCAAGTAATTACAATGATGATTTCGAAAGGAACAGGTAAAAGGAGTTTCCTGACTCAGAATGTCACATACTGTTTCTCAGAAGATATATATAATATCCATTTTTGTTGTGAAACTAATATATTTAAGTAAGCTAAAATACAAACTACTAAAGAATGTGATGCTAACATATTTATACATATATCGATCGACATCGAGTAGAATTAATTCACTGAAAGTCACTGCTGAAGTTAGTATCAATGGGGTGCTGATTATCTATACGAAGTCAAATAATATGTACCTAATTTATTATTACGTTCAAATGTGATCTACTTTTACAAAGGAATTATATAGTGATTTTGGCAAAATTGTTGTGCACTGTTTGTAATACTGTTAACCATTATAACCGATCACACTGTTGTATAAAATCTTTTTAAACCACACACAAACAATGAAGTTTAAACATGCGGCAAAGTAAACAATATAAAATATTTTTTCTGTGTTGAGGACAATTCGTTTCGAAATGACAGTAAACGTGCTACCTGGAACGAAACGAAGTTCTTTGGAACAACACAATACTCATAATTTTATGTATTAAATGTATACTACTGTATCATTCGATAATGTTGTGCTAAAAATACGATTCTCGGAATGGAGAGCAACTCTCTAACAATTAGTGGAGATAATTGTCTGTCTGTTAACTGTCTAGATCTAAATTTCATAACGACCCATACATGTAATGTAAGAATTAAAAATTAAAATAAATCTATTTCTGATTTGAAAAGTTGAAGTAAACTATGATTCGCTTGTGTTTATATTTTCCTTTCGTGCATGGATCTTTTCTCGATACTTATTGTAGTGAATACGTGTCTTACATTTTGAATGAGTACGCAATTTTAGGGTCTCAACCGCCACCGCCACCACAAAATTGTTTACATATGCAAATGCACTGTATGGCATTAGTTTTTGCGCTGGAAATTGCCAATTTTCTGCCAATTCGTGTGTACTCAAGCAGCTACGCAGTCTCCAGAGTATGCATCATCCTGCTGACGGAAGCTCGTTCCCTTCTTCCTGGAATATTTTTAGTGTGTGTTAAGAAGACTTCCTCGCATATATACTCCTTGACACCTCTTCAGCTTCGTATCCAGCAAGTGTCCACAACATTTAAGTATATACATAAGTAGCGTCACGGCCCGAAAAGGAAACAGGATGTGAAAGGAGTCTGACGATGAGTAAAAGTGCGTCACGTCAACCACCTTCGCATTTTATGTCTTCCTTTTTCAGATGAATGAATAAACGGCTCACCTTTTTGGATCTAGTATCACAAGCCTCTCTGATCAGAATGAGTTCCTACCAAAAACTCAATTGCCGAACTCCAAATGCGTAAAACATAATTGATCGAATTTAATTTGCCATATTATATACGCCCCATGTCTTTAGATATTCCAAGTTAAACATGCGATCCCCTCTTTCCGCAAGTTATATTTCTTGATACGTTATACTTGTACACTTGGATGAATTTGAATTTTGACCAGATTAATTAATCCAGCTACTTTGTTCGTGAAAGCTTGGCAAGGGAGCCTTTTGATGAGAGAAAACTTGTAATAAATGATCGTAAAACCGAGAACAGGGAATTCATGCGTGTAATGAATGTGCCTACCAATACTACACACATCTTTTATGTATAGCATTATGTTTCTGGGATGACTCGGAAATGTTTCTCCTTTACGTAACAGAAGAGAACATAATGATTGAGCACCATGCCTCCCACTTCATTACAATCTTTACTTTCTAATAAAATGACTTTATTAGTTTTTGAAGGTTGACGGGAGTAGCATCTTTATTATCTCAAATCTTCTTCGCCTGGTTCCCGGTGGATGCTACGTACATTTATAATATTACAACTGATTTGATTGACGGTTGAGAGTCTTGTACATTAAATCCATACAAGGTTACTTTGGATGCGTCCCTTCTAATCTAATATAATACCTTGAAAGTTTCCGATTCTCACCATTAATTAACAACACATAAAATTGATTTGATTACTATGTAGTTCTGTACATCAGCTATATTATCTCGGTTCCACTTTTTTGACGAACATAAAACTTCCTCATTTGTTCTGTTTCATTTCATTCGCTTCTTGGAACATAACAAGCGACAGGATTGCTTGCTGAGTAACAAAATTTCAAAAAGTTGAGTCAACATGTTATATTTTATGTCATGGCCATCTTCATCATTTACAATCATATTGAATTCATATGGTTCATACACGTAGTATTGAAAGCAATAGGGACAGAGAGGAATTATCATGTGTTTCCACATAAAATGCTATATATGGAGCAGGGTGGAAGTAAAGAAATATCACAATCATATACTTTTTTGTAAACAAAATTGGTAACATTTGCACATTTTATTCTAGCAGTTAATTAAATGATTTCACTGTTTTTTGGCAACAAACTTGACGGTGAGCCATTTGGATAGCTCCCTCCAAACGAGAAGGGATTTGAAGTCGATCATCGAAGTAGCGGCGTGAGGGCAGCGGTAAGTCCAGATTTCACAACCTTGCCTGCGAAAGGAAACAAAAGCGAGTTGTGGAAATGGAATATGATTTTTTTGTTTAAATAAGGCTTCCTTATACATTAACTTAAAATATGGAACAAAATTATTGTACAGACATTTTCTGGCACTCTGATTTTCATTCATATTACTTATGACAGTGTTCAAGACCTGTGGAAAGTGCACCATGCATCATCGAAAATAGGAAAATATAGTTCAACCCTTATTCTGATCGTGTGTGTCTAATGCGTAGGAGTTGTGAATCTTGTTTGAAGAATGGGTGTGTAAAGTAATTAATCATTTTTCCGAACTAAACTTTGGACCTATCGAACGACAATAGAGAAACTGTAAAGGGGCCAACATGCAATCCAAATCCAGACTACATTTTTTACTTCCATTCATATTGGGAGTTGTACAGCAATTTACTAGGATATACGTCGTTATTCGCAGTTGGCTTGGGAGAAACACATAATATTGAGAATAGAATGAATGGATTTCACTTGCAAGGGAAAGGGAGAGCAATGCTCAACAGCTGCGAATATAAATTACGAAGATCAGCAAAATGTGAATCTTTGGAGAATGTCAAAGGATATATTCTTGGCCAAACCTGGAAATTCCCTTTTGCGCTGCTTCAATATAGGTCAACAGTCTCGTTCCATCGTTTGTTTCCAATAGTTTCGAAGCGAGCAATTTTTCGTCCCCGTTGAAACTGTGGAGAGAGAACATGAAAGAGGAATAAGGAAGATTATGATCCCTGATACGAAATGATACATGTCGCCATTTAAAAAATACTCTCTCTGGCTCAATGCCTTCTTCCTTGCTCTTTTTTCTTCTTCTCAACTCGTGCTTATACAATCCAGAGTTTCTTTTGCAGCAAAGATAGTGCTTTTTTACAGCTGCTGGTTATCAAGGCTGGCTGATGTAATAAAAATGACTACGACCATAATCACAGAGATCATAAAAGCAGTTCCATATTTGCAAAGGAAACACAATACAACCTTGTCTGCCTCGTTGATAATATCATAATAATATGGCATTTTATACTGAACACCCCAAAATCGCATCTTTATATATTATTATTATATATATCACATCTGTTGGTTATTACACCTTTGGTTTTAAAAACTCCAGAGCAAAACCCCTCCAGCTCCACCCCCCCCTTTCTCTCCTTTTTCAGTAAACTAGACAAACAACGCAGCGGGCAATGTTGTGCATACACACACGTCTTTTGATCTCTTTCCCAGATTCTCAATTACATCCAAACTCATTTCATGTTAACGGTTATTGGTAGCTGTCCATTATAATCCAATGCATAATAATTCTTATCATTAAAAGGCAGGAAGGCGTATGTTTGGAACGAAAATCTGGTGTCAATAAAACTCCAACTGTGGAGGTCTCGAGTCGACGGAGAGAAGAGAGCGCTCACATATATTTTCTGTACAACATGTCAGAAATGGAAATGAAAGGTCATAAATCATTAAAAAACGAACCTTGTTTCATCCAGAAATGCGGTTGTGAGTGGTGCAAATTTTGCAGGAGACTCTGCAATCTCACACAACAGTCTCTGCCGACAATCATCGTCGTGCACTCGCAACGAGTTGAAGTGATGCTCTAGCTTTTGTAGTCTTCGTTCCACGCTCAGTTGAGAATCGCGTGCGGGGATGACCTTACGGTCCCACGCATCCCATGGAGGAGGATGTGAGCCATTGTCATACTTACTTCGAACTGATATCACATCTGACGAGGTTGAAATCAATTCCCACATATTTCCTTCCAAAACAAGAGTGAGAAAAAAACGCAAATAAAAAACCGTGAAAACCCGATTCATCAAAAAAAAATCGTGTACTGTATTTAGACATAGTTTTTTAAAAAGTTGATAAGCGCCAGTGCACAATATCATATTATCCAATTCTGTTTCCAGTTGGAAACATATAAATAAATAGTTTATAACAAAGAGTTTGATAGCGAGATGCGCAACCAAGCACACATGTGAATGAAAAAAAGATTTAGAAACTTTTACAATGACAAAGCCAGTTCAGTTGTTCAACGTGATGATGACCAGATTATGGAGGCATGCCCTCAGCATACTTTTTTAGACTCTTCCAGCCTAGGGGATATAGTGAACGTGAGCTGAAGGGTAGAAATGCGAGATAACACCAAGTAGAGCATAAATAGCGATAGACTTAATCATGGCGTAAGAAAAATAAAACTTTTCCGATTTTATCGTATTTTACTTTCCTCCTCCACAATGCGGCATCGTGTTGATTAGCACGTTTGTGAGAAACGTTACATAGCACAACAGGGAAAATAACCTATCAGTCTTCGTCTTGCACATTCCCTGAGAAGCTAACTAACTTTTCCATTAGCTGACCAAAGTTTCTCTGAAGATGAGATGGAATTTGAAGATGCGATTCTTCCAGACGCAACTGGATTTTCCAGACAGATTCGCTTTGTGAACAACAGCTTACCATAAACAAGTCTCTTGCGTAATGCACCATAATAAAAACTTTAATGCACTCCTCCGCTGTGATCAAGACAAGCATGCTAGAATATATAACTCGAGAATCTGATTATTGGTTGCAAAATTAAGTCCTCCCCCTCTTTCTTTTGTTTTTTTGAGTTACAGTGTATATTATAGTCTTGGGTGGAATCTCTTGTTCAAGGAAATCATAAAAAGTGACCATGCATAGGAATCGCTGACATCTTTAATAATATGACCAGAAACCATCCACATACTGCGCTATATTCTTGGAAATAAAAAATGAAATGTTATGACAAGCCGGCTGTAGCATTAGTGTAAAGTACGAAAAAAACGTACTATTTTTGCAAGATGCACACCCTCAAATAGTATGTGAAATGGTTGTGATAGGATGCTAGATAAAAGCAGTATATTCGCACCAAACTCCTAACGAGATCTTGGAATAAACAAGGTTTCTAACGCTCCAAACGTATGGTATATTTTAGCAGCTAAGTAGTCGACAATCCCGTTTCAGCGTTCACTTTTATTCCGAGGTGACGCAAAAAAAATTGCATGGAAAGCTAATAATGGTTGAACTGCATCAAGTATCCCATTTGGGCCCAAACCAAATCAAGCATGCTGAAGTCAGATACATATATTGTATGTAATAATATATCAAATCATGCCGCTAGTTCCATAATTTTCTCTTTGACTAGTTTTTTAACGTGTGTTTACGAGCAACTCCATACCCTGTTGCGGCTTGAGTTTTTGCATATTATTTTGAACCGTTAATATCAAATTAAGTCAAGCCGTGGCACAGACAGGAAATAATGATGAACATTTTTTATGCTCCATTAGTATCAGATGTCATTGCTCAAAGGCATTTGCTCTGACTTCCCCCACCGTGTGTTCCTCTTTATTTATGACTCTTCTTCTTGTTAGCGGCCTCTATTTATTTATGTACAAAAGTGGAGCAATAATGTTCTTCTTGCATAGCAACAAATGATATTGTATACTCCTTTTTGTCACGGAGTTTTAGCATTCAAAAAGACTTGTACATAATCAAGCAAGCGACACATCACAAATAAGTATATACACACAAAAGTGCTCAAGTGTAAAAAACCATTTCTTTCTCATAAAAGAAAGAAAGCCTTTTGTGCATTGTGCATCCGAGACATATAAAAGGAAAGACCACCGATAGGGTGCCACTACTTTTAGTTAGTTGCTATTTCTACTTGTTGGTGCATATCCACCTGACACTTGCAGAGACACGCAATCTACACACTACAGCCGACGGACAAAAAGTTGTTCTGACGTGTTACTTACTTTCCTTCTTTCCCTATGACTACACATTGAATGAAAGTTGGGGAGTAATACAAAGGCTTTATATATACGCTCGTCCCACTCATTTTACCACGAGAGGAGAAAGAAAGGAAGAAAGAAGAATTGCACTAGGGGACATCACACGGATGAAATTACTTCATTATGAAAATCACCTCGTCGTCTCATAAAAATCCCGTCAAGGCGACATATATATTATCTAAGTTTGCCTAAATAAACTAGCAACTTTGTATGGTGTGTGTGTGTAAGCCTTCCACCAAAATGAGTTCATGAGGACGATTATGGGCAGAAATGCCTATGTTCTCACTAGGTCAGCATTTAATTAAATCAACCAAGGGAATACTAGGTTGAAACTGAGAGTTCATGCTGAAAATCCTAATCATTGAGGCAACAATTAGCAGCAAAGTTTGTTCGATGCACGGTTGCAAGTTTTTCCCCAAATCTGATTTGAACATAAAAAGCTATGGCAAAAATGTGTCAATACTATTATTTAGTTTACGACGGCAGTGGTTACCCTAAATAATATTATTAGATTAAATGAAAGTTCATTAGAACAGGAATCAGGTTTACACAAGACCCTTTCTTATGTCTAAGCGAAAAACAAAGTTGAAGCTTACATGCATATATGCATATTTACAATGACAAAATTGAGGTGCTCATATCACCTCAAATCTTCAGGACGAATAAAATGTGTACGCGTCACCGTCTTACATTAGTGACTACGTGCGGACTATGGTAAAGCAAGATTACTTCTTGTTTGAGGAAAGATGTCACTCGGTTTTGAGGATAAAACGTCCGTATGCAACCCGGAAGCCATACCTGCACGTTGTAGTAGGTCGTATGCGGTCCGTTCCAACCGATTTGGACTGCCATCCTTTGAGTATAAACTTGTTACCGGTGCTCCGACAACAATGGACGGAACATCTTTGAACATCCTGAAAACGAACGAAATGCTTGTTAGCCAAAATTTATGAACTCTGAGATTCTGCGGAAAGGTGAGATGATTGTTGCGTAGGTGTTTGTGCAGCATCCTTTATATCCTATTTGCTTCCAGTACATTTATGAGTTAACAAAGTGAGAAAATGTACTACCGACCGATGTTCATTTGTTTGCATAGGATTAATGCATATATCTATCCCATTCGTTGCGTACATGAATCGAATCATACAAAAACGTAGCAACAGAGATGCCACTGGAAATCTAACTTTGATTCCGGGATGATTATGAGATTATCGAAATTGTAACGTACATACATGTATATTGTAGATACATTTTTTGGATTGAATTTTGTTTTAACACAGAAATTCAATTTAGTGCACTATTGCAAGTGTCATTGTAGCGCAATCACTCATACACTGACAAGAGTTTTCTTCGATATCAATGCTACAACTTCATTTCATGGTGCCTCCCGAAATAAGATATGTCACCATTTGTTTCATTTGTAATTGTGCCTAACAAAGTACATGCAATACCTTTCTACGTCGACGAAACTCCCTGCATAACCTTGTGCATCTGCCTGCACTGAACGCCTGTCGTTTTTAATAGGAATTGAAACCACCGACCGATCCCAAAACTCCCAACTTCGTTTTGTGTGCGTTGTTCTTCCTACGTACTTGCGTCTATTTGGCGTATAAATTCGCTCTCTCTCTCTCTCCCTTGCTACATTCATATGATAACTGATAAAAACGCACATATTCACCTGTAGTGTACCACTGCAATGACGTGATGAGTAGACAGCCTGAACGCGTTTCATGACAGAATTTCAATTACGATAGGGGATGCCTGAGTGAATAAAGTCATCATCTGCAAGCACTAGCCATGACATAAGCGTACAACTTAGAATCCATTTGCTGGTCTGTTATTATTATAATGTGGATTTCGAGAAATATTCAATCGGCTTAACTATTAAATTATATTTATGCACGTGTAAGTTTCATGCTTAATACAAGAATTGGGAATATGGCAATGGCAAGAGAGCAAAAAAAAGTTGTCATTACGATGGACATATATCAGCGAAACGACACAACTGCGGTATTCATCTGGATTATATTTTTCTAAACCTATGTCCATTTATTGTGTATGAAGGTAGGTAGGAGAGCTTCCGAATTTGATTTGTATTTCTATTCACTGTTCATTTTCGACTAATACGATATACATTTTATGCAGCAAGTACTTTTCCTATTTTTATTGCTCAAAGGGATTCTCTTGTGGAAAACGTTGTTAAGACCATGGGCTCGGTTTAAATACAAAAATGGAAAAAGAGTTCACTTCACGAGGACCAGGCCATCAAAAAAATGGGATGCGATTTAGATATAACGTAACCATCCCAAATATTCTAGCGTGCATTAGTGCATTGCAAAAAGAGACTGGTATGGCAATAATCGGATGTTGTGCAATAGTATTATATTATGACTTTAAAGTAAGTGGAATGGGTGATATAGGATTAACAAACACGTCAAAGGGAAATGCCACCTTTGCATTTGTCTATTCTGAGCACAAAATAACATGAAATAACAATGATCAGAATAAACGGCTAGTATGGTTGTCCCGTAATGTGCTCTTCATAGGAAATCATTTGTAGCGACTTGCAAAATGGATTGCTCCGATTTATCTCCAAAGGCTTAAATCTACACTTGTCTGTAGTTTTAACAAATATCCAATAGTAATCTTGCGAAAAGTAAAGAACGAACCAAATAAATCCGTGCATGACGAGGATGTATCGGAGGAGCCCGTCTGGAAAAGGAGAAATGTTCCACCGGGCAGCACTTCTCCCACTGGATGTTCTATCTTGTAGCCGTTGATTTCCACTCATAATGTTGACCACTGCAAGACACACATTTTTTGATTACTTTTCACCATCCTATGGGGAGCACATTACTGAACATCTCACAAGATTATAACAAACATTCCATATTACTTCAAAATTGCATCTTGTCCAGTTCAGTAGACCAGAAATGAGCTACGCAATAATTTGTTTGTCTACCAAATTGCACAAGAAGTTATAGCAAAAACTTAGCTTTATCGATTTAGGATAACCTTCTTACGTCTCTAACTTGTAAAACGATCATCGGTCAAAATGCCGAATCTATTATTTTACGAATTGTTCGGATACAATTTTAATGCATTTCCCAAAGCGTCCATTTGGGACAGCAATTTTGTCAAACAAAAGAAAAAATTGGAGACTCATTTTTTTCAACTGGACACCTTCCTATTACTTACGTACTTACTTAATATCGATGACGTGATGAATGGAGGATGATGCTTTCTGACATGGTTCTCTATTCGACCATGATGGGAATGTCAGGGGGAACACAAACGGAAAACGGAGTCACCAATCAAGAATCCAGAATCACTGTCAACTGCTCAACGTCCCTTTCAAATGACTTCATAAATAATCCCCGGCTGAACTGAGGGAGAACTCGCCAAGTGATGACAACTGACAAGTTACCGACGCCACTGAAGAAGATGTTAAGTTATGATTCAGCTTCTGCTTTGACAGTAAAATATTTGCAAGTGCTCAGGCAGCATTGTTTACACTGCCAAAAAAAACTTCACAGCGTTACCTAAAGGGATGATGCGTTTTTAGTTTACGAGATCGAGATATGAATGGGGTAGCCCTGATTTTTTTTCGTGACAACCGCGTGGTCTCCTTTTTTTGTCTACAAAAACATTGGCTACTAGATCCGTGCTTATATAAAATGCATAATGTACATAGTATATTATAATGTCGTTACATACAATTTTCCCTTACCTTTCAAACAATTATTTTTTCTCGCTGAGGGATTTACCACCAGCCATTTCCTTCTCTTTGTGTGCACTTACCTACGATACGTGTGCATTAAAAGTGCCTCTCTCTCTGTTGACGAGGTTTAGTCGGTTGCTTGTGGTAAGTAGACAATAACGCTGCACGTAAAAACACCCTATTTGTGAAGTAGCGTAATGCATTTTGGAAGTAGAGAAGTTACCCCTGTTTAAAAAAATAAAAAATAAAAAAAACTTAGCATACGGCGGAGAATACTGATGATTATGGTGACGATGGTGCTCTTATGCGTGTGTACGTCCGTTAGTCAGTGTCATTTTCTTGCATAAATTTTCGTGCATTCAAACAAACGACCTACTCCCACATACAAAGTGATGATGATACACTTTGGAAGAGGACTTTGCTCACTAACTCCTTTTTTTGAAAGGAGAGATAGTGACGCTTAAGCCTCGTCTTAGCTTTTAAGCCAATCTTATCGTACGACGATGATGAAGTCGCCAGCAGTCGCTGTGTGTAGAATTTTGTAGCAAACTGGGATGTCGAATGCAATGACAAAAGGTGTCTCGCTTCGGTGCTGACGGCTCCCCAAAATTGAACTGAGCCTATTATACGGTTGACTCATCATTACGAATTATGCGGAGATGTATTCATGCACAAGTGATGTATATAGCTATTTTTACCAAGTAAGTCAACGAACAGAATAACGTCATTGTGGTATAGTGTTGGACAGGTGCACAAACTCTATTATATGTATATACCTAAAAGAGCACATGTGCCTACATATTATATACATAATGTACATATTACAAAGACTGAATAATATATATTTCATACTAGGCCGATGTCAAGATAGGTAGGCAGCGACAGGTAATTTTGCAGGTAGAATGTCTACATCATGTTTGGTCTGGTTCAGTCAGAGCCTCCTGTAGCATGTGACAATACGTAGATTCAGCTCAGACTAGACAATATGTTTTCCAAACACGAATAATGAAAGTAATTTATCGGTGGTTTTGCAATGACAATATCTTCATGCATTTCATCACGCTTTACCGTACTGATTGAAAAAGCATATTACGCGAATATATATTTTGGAGTATCAGGGCAGTTACCCCGTAGTGTCTCTCCTGGCTCTCAAGAGCTCCAATCAACACACTAAACCGTAAAATGGGAAAATGAAGACTGGAACAATACTCCGATTCCGATTGAGTGTAAACAAGTAAAGAGAAGTTAGACTTTTGCCACCACAGCCGCAGGCAGATTTACAATATTTTAGAACAGAGATACGCACAAACAAGAATGACCTTCCCTAACGGACTTCCAAACGACTGAGTACAAATGCACCGGCATGTAATCATCTAATCATATGCAATGTATGTGGTTTTCCCCTTAGCCATCGTTTGCAGATGAGTATCTGTTAGAATCTCCTAAAAAAATTCTAATTTTTAAACCCTATAACTTCCTTTCAAATTTCTCCCCAAAAAATTGTTTATGCACATTTAAGACGTGGATTTGCAAGATTACAGGTTACAAGCTTCGTAGGTGGATCGCAAGTGGAATGTGCAGCAAGCAATCTTCATGTGAAAACCGTACATCCTTCCTTCCTAAACTCATAAACAGAGTTAATTTTGAAGACAAGGGCTTTCGCAATAGTTCGCTTACCTCAAGTAATAACTATATTTTATTCAACGTATAGGCCGTCATATTCCGAAATTGTGTTAAGGAGAATGCAATCATTAATTATGATTATGCATTTGTTTGTTTAAAAAAATATTTTTAGTAAACTTCAGGAAGGTGTTATCAAACCTAACCTAGCGCATATATGCAATGCAATAGACAACGACTCTTAATTTTAATTTCGAAAAGGCAACCTCATCGTTACTTATCAACTTCCTTCCACGTTCGATGTAGATACGACATGTCCTTGCACAACATTTACATATATCGAAATTTTCGTTATTGTCATGTGCTCGCAAAAGCCAGCTCTCAGAACTGAAATTTGATATTAAATTCATTTATTTTTTTGGATGATCTGTACGCTACCATTATCAGCTACAAATCTTTTATTTCTATCATCCATTAGGCTAGTAAGTCACGAAATATCTACCACTCTCTGTTCGTTACACCCTGGCTGGTTGTTGCAAAAAAGCAAATTGCAAAAATACGAGCATGTGTTTCAACTTCAACTCACTCCGTTCCGACTTCCGTTTTAATCCACTCATGTTTTATAATGCAATTTGAAAGCGGAGGAAGCAGGATAATAAAAGGATGTATGGGAAAGGAGTGCAAGTACCTTGCCACTGGCAATATATGGAGCATCCTTTCCTCTGCACATATTCATATTGTGAAATTCCTTGGGCCTGGTAGCATTAATTCAACTCGGAGCGATTGATAAACTCTGGCTGAAGTGCACTTTCTGACGTTTTCCCATTAAATACTCGTTTGTAAATTTCTCGAAGTGGAGGTTGCTACCGGAAGTTTTATTACGACGGGTACTTGTACTTAGGTTGTTGCAATATTATGTGGATTAATCTCTGCCTGCCGCGGTAATGAACGCGTATACCCGTGATTGCAAAGGAAGACAAAGAAAGGAAGGCGTACTATTGTCATACATACGCTTCCTCCCACATTGACACTGAGGTTTGTAGCTATATGACGGGGAAAGTGGTTGATTGCACAAATGAAAGCAACTGTTTAATGCTACTAATTCTCCCGGGATAATTTTAGATATAGTTGTAACAATGAAGATGTATAACATTACAAGTATCCGGTGTGGTTGCTATGAACAAGTGTTTTAATTCCAGGTGAATTATCAATTTAATTATATTGAATGATATGAACTAATACTGCTTATCCTTACAAGAGTATTGGACGAGCGAATCAAAAATAATTGTAATATTGCAAACAATGGGGCTGTCGAACTGGACAAGTTCAATGTACTTCTTAAGTTAATATACTAATTATTTAGAAGATGTTGAAAATGAAGGAAGGCAATGCGTAATGTAATGTAATGCATATGTGGTTAGGTTGGTGATGTAATTAAAAGAAGAGTAAAATACTTGATTTAGATATATTTTTGATCTGTAAACAATTCTTTATTTGATTGAAAAATCGCGGAACAATAATCAATTCATATAAAAATAATGATTTCAATAAATATCATCTCAACAACAAAAATTTCAATATAACAACAATAATTAGTAACAACAAAAGCAAAAAACAATTGTAACAACAATGAGCCAGCATTAAATAATAATAATAATAATAAGTTCGCTGAAAGCTGACATGATCACTGATCAGTCAGTTCCAGTATAATTGGCCGGATGAAGTAAATAAATAAAGTGTTTCAGATAAAACCAATGAAAAAACAAATATAAAAGTAAAAACGCCAATTGATCTTTGGGCACACTGAAAAACACTGAATATAAAATTCCTTGTTGGATTGGCATTATGTTAGTGTAGCACTTTGAGGAAAAAACAAGAAGAGGTTTTAAAGAGAGCACGGCTGATTGTTCTCTGCTGAAAAATGGGAATTATTATTTTTTTTGTGGGAGCAGGGTGGGATTCAATCGTCAAGGGAGAAGATATAAAAAAGTAGAATGTCACAGTGGAAACTTTTTTGTCGTCCATTTAAAAGCGTATCACTTTTTGTAAACGTTTGTTCGTTCACTTGAGTCATTTGTCAACAGTCGAACTCAGCACAGAGTTGGCTAGGGCTTCAGAGACATAAAAGTCAGCTTTCGAAAACACAAGATTTCCTCCGAGAGCGAATTTGTCTTGCGCCTTGTTCTGGCCAAGCCTTATTGTTCTTCACACTAGCCACTTTTGTGAGAGCAAGAGTGTCACGTCCATTGGTAATCGGTAGTACACGTGTCGTTAATTGGTAAAAGTAGTCAGCATCAGTTGTCACAGTTGTCGACATTATGTCAGCTTGTCAAAACTTGTACAAGTGTAAGAGTAGTAGTAAATCATAAAGTAGTTGTAATAATTGTTCTTTGGCAGTCAGCTTCTGACATTAATATGAGCAAAACAACATATATAACGA